>SJXQ01002875.1:0-57700 GCA_006408695.1 Aepyceros melampus
GCTTTGCCTTGCTTCATTCTGCATTCCAAAGCTGTGGTATATATCCACAATGGAATATTACTCAGCCATTAAAAAGAATACATTTGAATCAGTTCTAATGAGGTGGGTGAAAGTGGAGCCTATTATTCAGAGTGAAGTAAATCAGAAAGAATAACACCAATACAGTATACTAATACATATATATGTAATTTTTAGGAAAATGGTAATGATAACCCTGGATGTGAGACAGCAAAAGAGACACAGATGTATAGAACAGTCTTTTGGACTCTGTGGGAGATGGTAAGTGTGGGATGATTTAAAAGAAGAGCATTGAAAGATGTATATTATCATATGTGAAACAGCTCACCAGTCCAGGTTCCATGCATGAGACAGGGTACTCAGGGCTGGTACACTGGGATGACCCAGAGGGATGAGAAGGGGAGGGAGATGGGACAGGGATTTAGGTTGCAGAACACATGGACACCCATAGCTGATTCATGTCAATGTTTGACAAAAACCACTACAATGTAGTAAAGTAATTAGCCTTCAATTAAAATAAATAAATAAAATACTTACATGTGTCAGGCATTGCTCTACACACTTTACATACATTAATTAATTTAATCTTCAGATCTACTCCTGAGGTGCATATACTATTACTGTCTTAATTTTTTCAGATGAGGAAACTGTGGTCATTAAGAAGCTGAGTAATTTGTTCAAGGTAATAAAGCTAGCTTTGCTTCTACTAGCTCTCTACCAATTCTGTCTTTTACTGTGCCCATCTTTGGGTGACATGTTCTCTTGATATTTCCAATTTTCCTGAAGAGATTTCTATTCTTCTCTTTCCATTGTTTTCCTTTGTTTTTATGCATTGTTCACTGAAGAAGACCTTCCTGTCTCTCCTTGCTCTTCTTTAGAAGTCTGCATTTAGTTGGCTATAACTTTCTCTTTCTCCATTGCTTTTCACTTATCCCAAATCCCAAGAAGGGCAGTACTAAGGAATGTTCTAACCATTGGATGATTGCTCTCATCTCCCATACTAGTAAGGTCATGCTTAAAATTTTGCATGCTAGGCTTCAGTATCACGTGTACCAAGAACTTCTAGATGTCCAAGCTGGGTTGAGAAAAGGCAGAAGAACCAGAGATCAAATTACAAACATTTGCTGGATCATAGAGAAAACAAGGGAATCCCATAAAAAACATCTACTTCTGTTTCACTGACTATGCTAAAGCCTTTGACTTTATGGCTCATGACAAATTGTGGAAAGCTCTTAAAGAGATGGGAATACCAGACCATCTTACCTGTCTCTTGAGAAATCTGTACGCAGGTCAAGAAGCAACAATTAGAACCCTGTATGGAACAACTGATTGGTTTAGGATTGAGAAAGGAAAATGACAAGATTGTCTGTTGTTACCTTGTTTATTTAACTTTTATGCTGAGTACATCATGAGAAATGCCAGGCTGGATGAGTCACAAGTTGGAATCAAGATAGGCGGTAGGAAGATCAACAGCCTCAGACATGTGGATGATACCACTCTACTGGCAGAAAGTGAAGAGGAACTAAAGAATCTCTTGATGAGGGTGAAGGAGGAGAGAGAAAAAGCTGGCTTAAAACTCAACATTCAAAAAACTAAGATCATGGCATCCAGGCCCATTACTTCACGGTGATTAGGAGGGGGAAAGGTGGAAGGAGTGACAGATTTCCTCTTTTTGAACTCAAAAATCAATGAGGATGGTGACTACAGCCATGAAATCAGAGGATGTTTGCTTCTTGGCCGAAAAGCTATGACAAATCTGGACAGTGTGTTGAAAAGCAGAGACATCAGTCTGCCAACAAAGATCTGTATAGTCAAGGCTTTGGCTTCCTCATGGTCATGTACAGTTGTGAGAGCTGGACCATAAGGAAGGTAGAGTGTCAAGGAATTGATGCCTTTGAACAGTGGTTCTGGAGAAGACTCCTGAGTCCCTTGGGTAGCAAGGAGCTCAACCCAGTCAATCTTAAAGAAAATCAACCCTGAATACTCATTGGAAAGACTGATGCTGAAGCTGAAGCTCCAGTATTTTGGTCAATTGATGTGAAGAGCTGACTCATTGGAAAAGTCCCTGATGCTGGGAAAGATCAAGGGTAGAAGGAAAAGAGGGCATCAGAAGATGAGATGGCTGGATGACATCATCAATGCAATGGACATGAACTTGAGCAAACTCTGGGAGATGATGAGGGATAGGAAGGCCTGGTGTGCTGCAGTCCATGGAGTTGCAAAGAGTCAGACATGACTAGGAAACTGAACAACACAGCTAGCTTACACTGGGTACTGGTAACACTAATGATAAACCAATTTATCCCAATTTGTGAATGACCAACCCTCTTAAGTCTTCCAGAAATGTTAACATGATTTTTTAGTATTTAAATTAAATGAAGAAGTATTTTGAAGTGAAATTATAGATTAAAATGTAACATATATAGAAATGCATCCAAGTTGTGGGTACATGGCTAAATTTCACAACGGGAAAACACCCAGGTAAGTGGCACTCAGATGAAGTAAATATGACAGTCTGTTGATTTAACAGGCACTTATCTTCTTTTATTCCTTACACTTGGGACAGAGTCTAACTCATTCCAGCTTTTCAGCCCATGAGTCAGGTACCCAAGGTAGAAGCCACTAGTCTTTATAGTGATGAACCTTCCTCACAGGTCTGTAGATGAGAGTTCAGTTCAGTTCAGTCGCTCAGTCGTGTCCGACTCTTTGCGAGTACTTTGTGTGATTTCAGAACCTTCTGTGTGCCACAAAAGTTTAAACACTTTCTAAAGTCTTAGCTCCAGGTTCTTCTCCACCACAAAAGTTGCTGTCTTTGATGATGCCATCCTGTCAAGTTCTCCTCTCTTAATCTTTTGTAGGACTCATGCTGATATTATTCCACTGATAGTCATTCTGTGTTGCTTTTTATATCTCTGCTCACATGAATTGTCAGGGAAGAAAATAATTCTTATAACTGACAATAATAGATACTCAAGAAATTTTTGTGGGCTTCTCCACTAAATATTCACCACTCTCTTTGCTTTGGTATACAGAGAGTGAATGACTGTTCAGATGGACTGAATGTTTGTGTCCTACCCCCAGATTTATATGTTGAAACTCTAATCCCCAGTATGATGGCATTACGAGGCAGACATTTAAAAGTGATTAGGATTAAATCCTGTCATAAGGATAGAGCCCTCATGTGTGAGATTAATGCCTTTACAAGAGTCACAAGAGCTGGGTTCCTATGTTCTGCTCTCCATCATGTGAGGATACACCCAGAAGATGCAGTCTACAACCCAGAAAAGGACTCTCACCAGATCCTGACCATGCTGCACACTGATCTCAGACTTCCAGCCTCCATAACTGGCAGGAATAAATTTCTGTTTTTATAAGTCATTCAGTTTATGGTATTTCATTATGGAAGTCCGAACTAAGACTAAGTCAGGAAGGGCTGGGACACCAGACAGATCTTTGCATGAGTTTTATAGAATGAGATTATTAACTGGAATATCATTAATAATACCATTAACTGGAGTTGTTAACAAGATTATTGCATGGAATAAAACTTCAGAATCTGCCAGGAGCCAGGTGAGGAACTCCGCCCATGGCAAAGGTAATGAGGAAGGAAACTTTGGCATACGCAAAGGTGGGATCCAGCCTCAGGGAACCCCCTATTCCTGAGCATCTACCCCCAAAACCGGAGTCTACCTACTTTACTGTTTTATGCTCTCACCTATGCCTCTGGCTTTACCGGGGGCTGACCCCCATTACCTCTCTCGGAGAGGGAGTTAACTTACAGCTCCAAGTCAATAAAAATTTCTGGGAGTGACAAGAGTGTTTCAACTTACCAACTCCTCTGAAGGTTATCTAGCCTGCCTGTACAGTTNTGGCTTTACCGGGGGCTGACCCCCATTACCTCTCTCGGAGAGGGAGTTAACTTACAGCTCCAAGTCAATAAAAATTTCTGGGAGTGACAAGAGTGTTTCAACTTACCAACTCCTCTGAAGGTTATCTAGCCTGCCTGTACAGTTTTGTCCAGCCACATGTGATTGTTTACAGCCTCCCAACAGTGAGAGGCATGAGATGTTTTAGACTTACTAAAGGCAGATTCTTTGGGGAAGTTAGAAATTATTAGTATAGTGGATTGGTTAAGAATTATATTGGTGAAGGGGTTTTCATTTGTTGTGTCAATAATTGCTGCTAATTCCCTGCCTTGGGTGTGACAAGGGTGTCTCAGGTCAAAGCTCTGCCAGCAGACTAGCTTGTGTGACAGGATTATCTACACTCCTGCCACTAGCACATGATTGTTTACTACCTCTCAACCATAAACAGCACACAGTGTTTGGAGTACTTTGAAACTCTTAATGAGCATAGAGCTTTTCTCATTGTTGAGTCAATGATGGCCATCAGGCCTACATATCCTTCAGTTCAGTTCAGTTCAATCGATCAGTCGTGTCCGACTCTTTGAAACTCCATGAATCAAGCACGCCAGGCTTCCCTGTCCATCACCATCTCCCGGAGTTCACTCAGACTCACATCCATCGAGGGCGTGATGCCATCCAGCCATCTCATCCTCGGTCGTCCCCTTCTCCTCCTGCCCCCAGCATCAGGGTCTTTTCCAATGAGTCNACTGACGTGATACATACCCTTTGAGAACTGTATTTATCAAAGACTCCATTATATTGCCAGCATTTTCATACCTTATTTTGAAGATAAAATAATACTAGCTCATAATACATGATTTGGCATGTAATATAGAGCTCATGGGTATTCAGTCAGTGTTTGGTTTTTTTCTGACAACTAAAGAGTCTAGTATCATAAAGAAAAAGACTAGACTGGGAATCTAAAGACAGTGCTTATGGTATTGTCTTTCTCTTAACCAGCTTAGTCATTTTGGGTGTTTCATGTACAGTAACGATGACTGTCAGCTTCCTCTTATGAAAATTGAAGGTTTTGACCTAGAGATCACCCTTAAATGTCTTCTAGCTCTAATAATCTAAGATTGTTTGATTTAACCTGGTGTATAATTTTGTAGCAAATATTTCCCTTTACCGTCTGATTGCTTATCAACATCCTGTAATGAGGGCAAAGCCCAGGAGATAGTTTATTTAGCAATGCTATATAAAGATAGCCTAAATAGCTAATATTTATGCATCACTTGCCATTTGTAAAAGTTCCATTTGTAAAAGTTTAAATTGCCTGAGGAAGGAGAATACACTGGCTCAATCAGAACAATCCAGATAAGAAGGGTCTGGTTATTTACTCACAGCAAAATGGGGTAGATATATTCAGTAGAGAAAAATTATGCTGGGCACTGATACACAGAATAGCCACAGGAATTATTTCTAGGTTCCTAGAATCCTAAAGATTGCTCGAGGCTGAATAAAGGAGGCCAGTGTTTAAACTTAACTTAAAAGATCTCGAAGTTCTAAAAAAAAAAAAAAAGTTTCAAAAATGCATTACAAACACATTGTTTTAGATGAGGTTTATAAACCATGCAATCTTTTAAATATCATTTTGGCCTGGAGAAGTGGGTGTCTTGGTTCATAAACACCTGCTAAGGCTGTTTTTCTATAATTACTGGACAGACTTATCTCCTCCAGACCATATGTGTTTCTTTTCCCACTCTTGAAATTCCTTAGGGCAAAAGTAATCATTTCAAACACTTCAACACAAGAGTATGTATCGGTCCACAATCAGTTTCTCAAAATTAAAAAAAAAAAAATCTCTGAAAGTTAAAATATCCTTGTAAGTTGAGTGGCAAAACTAAATTTGGTGGTAAAACCTGTACTGAATTAATGTGACACTGTTTAGTCTGTTTCCAAATTAGCATGAATACGTAAGTTTTGCTGCTAAACATGGTGGTGGTGGTTGACAGAGTTGTTGCTCACTGAAGGTATTCTAAATCCATGTGAATTTGCAATACAAATTGCCTTTCTAAAGACTAAAGTAGAGGTCAGAAAACTGAAGTCAGCTGACCAAATTCAGCCGTCTGTCTGCTTTTGTAAATAAAGTGTCACTGGAATGCAATATACCTATTTATTCATGCACTGTCTATGATTGCTTTTGTGCTACAAAAGCAAATTGAATATGCCAGAAACCATATGGTCTGCAAATCTGAAATTTTTTACTGTCCAACCTTTTATAACTTTAGAATTTCTGAAAGTTCTGTTGCTGATCTCTTATCTAATGCATTCTAAACTCTAAAAACATTTGATTATGAGGATTTCAGGTACAGAAATGTGGAACTCTATTTCTCTAACTCCATGTATATGTGCTCAGCAAAAATTATACATGCTTAGCAGGAAAAAAAATAGGTCTTGATTTTGAAGTAACTGAACTGTATCTTGCCTTTAGTAGATCCTTAGTAGGATCTCTTCTTACCATGTGTTTCAATCATCATCTGACCTTAGAAAGTAGATGAGAGAGGAATTAAGAGATGATTGTTGTGACTGTGAGGTTGTATCTAAAAATGGTTCTTCTTTTTCTTTTTTAAAAATATTT
Source organism: Aepyceros melampus (assembly GCA_006408695.1). Taxonomy (NCBI): domain Eukaryota; kingdom Metazoa; phylum Chordata; class Mammalia; order Artiodactyla; family Bovidae; genus Aepyceros; species Aepyceros melampus. Next base: position 6,505 of record SJXQ01002875.1, read on the forward strand.
ATTTACTTATTTTATTTTTGGTTGTATCAGGTCTTAGTTTTGGCATGCAGTTTCTTTCTTTGTGGCCCCAGACTTCTCTCTAGTTGTGGGGCACAGGCTTCAGAACACATGGGCTCTGTAGTTGTGGCTTGTGGACTTAGTTGCTCCCTGGCATGTGGGACCTTAGTTCCTTGATCAGGGATTGAATTCACATCCCCTGCATTGGTAGGCAGATTCTTAACTATTGGGCAACCAGGAAAGTCCCCCTAAGACTGTTTTTAACCCACACAACACAACCAGTTCTTTAGTTTCACTCAGAAGAAGTCAATTTTTAAAAAAGTAGAAAGCAATCACTCAATCTATTTCTTGCCATGAAACCAGTCAACTGTCTATGAGTGTGATACAAATGCTTAGTAAACCAGGATTGATTCAGAAGTTAAGCATTGGCTAGACTTTAGGCAACAGAGTAATTCTGGGAGGTTGTTGTCATGTTAAACTACAGTGTGCCCAACAGACATGGGAAGCAATGGATGTAACCAAAAGAGAGATGGAATGCCATCTCTGATCTTTATCTTTTACAAAAGAGCTTTCTGACTTCTCTTTGCACTGAGAACCAGTGACATATGGTTAAATAAAATGGCATGTGTATGTGCATGTACGGTTTGAAACAAGCCTTTGAAAGGGGATTATAAAGGATTGTACTTGGAACTCAATGATTAAACTTACAAGCTACAGAGAATGCCCAAGACACATCTGATTGAATGAGAAAAGGAAAACATGGGTAGTCATTCTTATCTAAAAAAATTTGATACTGTTTAATATATGTGGATATGTCTATGTGACAGCAGTTTGAGTGATTAAGAATTATGTTCATTAGTACATACAGTTTATAGAAATCTTCAGGTCTATTACATATTGTACCTGTACAGTTCTTACCCCTTTTGTATTCAGTTCAGTTGCTCAGTCCTGTCCGATTCTTTGCAACCCCATGGACTGCAGCACACCAGGCTTCCCTGCCCATCACTAACTCCTGAAGCTTACTCAAACTCATGCCCATTGAGTTGGTGATGCCATTCAACCATCTCGTCCTCTGTCATCCCCTTCTCCTCCTCCTTTTGCATTAACTGAAATTATTTTCTCACTTTGGTAGTAGGAAAAAGCTACTACTAATTGGCTTTAGTGATCACTGTAAATACAAGGTAATAGAATGAGCAGTGGAGGGATATTACTTAAAATATTGGCCAGCTTCTCTCTGTGTGTCACAATTGTGTTGCTTTAGTATGAAAGGAAATCATTGCTGCAAGTGCATTACTCTTAATGGACTTTATTCTTTCTCTATTTACAGCAGCATTCCTTTGACTTTACAGAATTTTGTAGCAGAGATTAAGATCCATTTTCAGTTGGCATGTTCATCATCAGAACAAATGTGCTCAGCACTAATTGCCCTTTTGTTTTTAATTGACCAGTTAATTAACTACATTAGATAAATTAAAAATCCCAAATCCATTTGCTTCAGGTAGCCCTACTATTTTATTTCACTATGATAACAGTCTATGGCCAGATAGAAGGGAAAATGCTTAATAATTTTAAAACAGATTTCCAACCTCAGCATTCATGGAGTTATTTACTATCAAGCTAATCAATAATAAATTAAAAACTGAAATATTTATGATCTAAAAATCTGATTTAGACTAGGGAAACTCCAACTCCCATTAAGTCAGGCAAAGTAGCAAGATAAATCATGTCATCAGAGTTTGTGTTTTCAGAATACAATGCTATCACTTATGATAATTGTTATGCTGACTCTCAAAATAGGCAATCATAATAGATGATAGATTAGTAGAAAGATATAGCACAGTGTGATTAATGCAATGGGAAAAGAAACATTCCTTCTTTCCTTAGAGGAGACATGATTACATGTTAAGTTGTTAACAGAAAGGAATACATGCAAATGTTTATTATGACAATAGTTAGAATCATTTCTACATGTTTTCTGATTAGAGCAACCAAGCTGTAGAAATTAACTTAGTCATCAATACAGTCTATCTCATATGCCTTGTGCTTGCTGAAAGAGATTTGTGAAGAAATTAGTTTTCTAACTGATAAGAGACCATACTTTCAATTAATTTCAGAGAAAGAACATATAGATCTTTCTTGACTTACAACAAGGTTATGTCCCAATAACCCCAACATAAGTTTGAAAATATCATGTCAACAATGCGTTCAATACACTTACCCTACTGAGCAGCACAGCTTTACCAAGCTACCTTAAACATGCTCAGAACACATACATAGCCTACAGTTGGGTAAAATCATCTATCATAAAGCCTCTTTAATAATAAAGTATTGACTATCTCTTGTAATATGTTGAATACTGTACTAAAAGTGAAAAACAGAAAGGTTGTAATTGTATCAGTTGTTTATTTATGTGATGGGGTGACTGACTGGGAGCTGTAACTGCCCAGTATCATAAGAGAGGAGCCTGCAGCTTACTGCTAACCTAGAAGAAGATCTAAGTCAAGTAAAGTTGAATTTGAAACATAATACATCAGGGTCCACCTGTATATAGATAATACCACTCTCATAGGTGAGGAAACTGAGGCCTCAAAGAGGCAAATAGTTAGTCCTATAAAGTTTATGACCTAGAATGAGAGCAGATCCCTGAGAGAGAGTCCTTTCTACTGTACATCCTTCTTGATCTGTGACACTGGGCATGTCACCTTAGTAAAGGTTCAGCCTCTGTAAATCTGTTTTCCTAACTGAAAATGCAGGTAATACCATCTTATAGAAATGCTCTCAGTGTTTCTGTTGATCAGAATAAGAGGATCTGGGTGGATGATAATGTAGTTTGGAGGATTTGTAATGTCAACACTCATGTTTGAAATGGTGACCAGAAATGTTTATTGTTCAGGCAAAACTAAGTTTATTAGGCTTAGTTTAGAAAAGGAGAGTATGACTGGACATAATATTCCTTCTGTCTCAGAAGGGGAAGTTATGGGTGATATTTATAGGATTTTATGTCCTGAGCTGAGTGACTTGAAGGTTGATCTTGCAAAAGGAGAAACTGACTAGAAATAGGCGGAGTGCATGGCACAATAACTATAGATGGATGGGTGCGGTGAGGTAAGACTCTTGTTGTAGGTGTTGATGTTGGCTTGAAATGAAAGTTTTATCCTATAGAAGTGAATACTTTCTGAAGCAAATGACAAAATTACTTTTGCTTTCAGTATCATTTAACATAGAGATAGGAAATCATGCAAGTTTCAGTTCTTAGTAATGAGTTGAATAATAAGATGTATGGATTGCTAACCAGCCACCAAAGCAGAAGTTGGGAAATTTTTTCTGTAAAGAATCAAACAGGAAACAACTTTCACTTTTGAAGATCATTTGGCCTCTGTTGCCACTAAGAAACAGGACTGTTGTAGTGCAAAAGTGGCTATATAGACAAGACATTAACAAATGGGAGTAACTGTGTTCTAATAAAACTTTATTTATAAAAAAGTAATGAAATATAGCATTTAACCAAGGCCACAGTTTGCCAACCTCTGTCTAAAGAATGGAACAGAGAGAAGTTTCTAGTGGGAAGTTATTACCCAAGCCTACTGAATATTTGATTAATTTCTGCAATGACAAGAAGCTGGGAGAGATAGTGAATATATGGATAGTGAATATATAAGACATCAAAACTCAGAAACATCTTGATTAAAGCAAATGGATTGTAATCATTTGTTTCATTCTTTTTAATCCAAATATATCTGAATTTTGCTACCAATAAATATTTACATATATGATATACCATTATGTACAAGCTGGAATCAAAATTGCTAGGAGAAATATAAATAACCATCAAGAAAATTAGAGATACCAAGGGAACATTTCCTGCAAAGATGGGCTCGATTAGGACAGGAATGGTATAGACCTAAAAGAAGCAGAAAATATTAAGAAGAGGTGGCAAAAATACACAGAAGAACTGTACAAAAAAACTTCACGACCAAGATAATCACAATAGTGTGATCACTCACCTAGAGCCAGACATCCTGGAATGTGAAGTCAAGTGAGTCTTAGAAAGCATCACTATGAACCAAGCTAGTGGAGGAGATGAAAGCCCAGTTGAGCTATTTCAAATCCTGAAAGATGATGCTGTGAAAGTGCTGCACTCAATATGCCAGCAAATTTGAAAACTCAGCAGTGGCCACAGGACTGGAAAAGGTCAGTTTTCATTCCAATCCCAAAGAAAGGCAATGCCAAAGAGTGCTCAAACTACCGCACAATTGCACTCATCTCACACACTAGTAAAGTAATGCTCACAATTCTCCAAGCCAGGCTTCAGCAATACGTAAACTGTGAACTTCCAGATATTTAAGCTGGTTTTAGAAAGGCAGAGGAACCAGAAATCAAATTGCCAACATTCGCTGGATCATCAAAAAAGCAAGAGAGTTCCAGAAAAACCTCTACCTCTGCTTTATTGACTATGCCAAAGCCATTGACTGTGTGGATCACAATAAACAGTGGAACATTCTTTAAGAGATGGGAATACCAGACCACCTGACCTGCCTCTTGAGAAACCAATATGCAGGTCAGGAAGCAACAGTTAGAACTGGACATAGAACAACAGACTGGTTCCAAATATGAAAAGGAGTATATCAAGGCTGTATATTGTCACCTTGCTTATTTAACTTCTGTGCAGAGTACATCATGAGAAACGCTGGGCTGGAAGAAGCACAAGCTGGAATCAAGATTGCCGAGAGAAATATCAATAACCTCAGATATGCAGATGACACAACCCTTATGGCAAAAAGTGAAGAGGAACTAAAAAGCCTCTTAATGAAAGTGAAAGAGGAGAGTGAAAAAGTTGGCTTAAAGCTCAACATTCAGAAAATGAAGATCATGGCATCTGGTCCCATCACTTCATGGGAAATATATGGGGAAACAGTGGAAAATGTCAGACTTTATTTTTTGGGGGCTTCAAAATCACTGCAGATGATGGTTGCAGCCATGAAATTAAAAGACGCTTACTCCTTGGAAGGAAAATTATGACCAACCTAGATAGCATATTAAAAAGCGGAGACATTACTTTGTCAACAAAGATCCGTCTAATCAAGGCTATGGTTTTTCCAGTGGTCACGTATGGATGTGAGAGTTGGACTGTGAAGAAAGCTGAGCGCTGAAGAATTGATGCTTTTGAACTGTGGTGTTGGAAAGACTCCTGAGAGTTCCTTGGACTGCAAGGAGATCCAACCAGTCCATTCTAAAAGAGATCAGTCCTGGATGTTCTTTGGAAGGACTGATGCTAAAGCTGAAATTCCAGTACTTTGGTCACCTCATGCAAAGAGTTGACTCATTGGAAAAGACTCTGATGCTGGGAGGGATTGGGGACAGGAGGAAAAGGGGACGACAGAGGATGAGATGGCTGAATGGCATCACTGACTCGATGGACGTGAGTTTGAGTGAACTCCAGGCGCTGGTGATGGACAGGGAGGCCTGGTGTGCTACAGTTCATGAGTTTGCAAAGAGTCAGACACAACTGAGCGACTGAACTGAACTGAAGTGTACTGAAGATATGCAGATGACACCACACTTATGGCAGAAAGTAAAGAAGAACTAAAGGTTTTCTTGATGCAAGTGAAAGAGGAGAGTGAAAAAGTTGTTTTAAGATTCAACATGCATAAAACTAAGATCATGGCATGTGGTCCCATCACTCTATGGGAATTAGATGGGGAAACAGTGGAAACAGTGACAGACTTTATTTTGGGAGGCTCAAAACATCACTGCAGATGGTGACTGCAGCCATGAAATTAAAAGATGCTTGCTTCTTGGAAGAAAAGCTATGACAAACCTGCTGCTGCTACTGCTAAGTCGCTTCAGTCGTGTCCGACTCTGTGCGACCCCAGAGACGGCAGCCCACCAGGCTCCCCCATCTCTGGGATTCTCCAGGCAAGAACACTGGAGTGGGTTGCCATTTCCTTCGCCAATGCATGAAAGTGAAAAGGGAAAGTGAAGTCTCTCAGTCGTGTCCGACTCCTAGCGACCCCATGGACTGCAGCCCACCAGGCTCCTCTGCCCACAGGATTTTCCAGGCATCCTAAACAGCATATTAAAAAGCAGAGACATTACTTTGCCAACAAAGGTCCCTCTAGTGAAAGCTATGGTTTTTCCAGTAGTCATGTACGGATGTGAGAGTTGGACTGTGAATAAAGCTGAGTGCCGAAGAATTGATGCTTTGAACTGTGGTGTTGGAAAAGACAAGACTCTTGAGAGTCCCTTGGACTGCAAGGAGATCCAACCAGTCCATCCTAAAGGAGATCAGTCCTGGATATTCATTACAAGGACTGATGTCGAAGCTGAAACTACAATACATTGGCTACCTGATGTGAACAGCTGACTCATTTGAAAAGCCCCTGATGCTGGGAAAGATTGAAGGTGGGAGGAGAAGGGAATGACAGAGGATGAGATGGTTGGATGGCATCACCAACTCAATGGACATGAGTGAGTAAACTCTGGGAGTTGGTGATGGACAGGGAGGCCTGGCATGCTGTAGTCCATGGGGTCGCAAAGATTCAGATACATTTGAGCAACTGAACTGAACTGATAGGATATCTATGTCATATATGCATAAGTTTAACAAGAAGCAGCTTTTCTTCTCTTTTTACTCTTTTTGCTTCTTCATATATTCCAAAGTTAGAAAAGAAAAGAAATAAACAAAACATTTATAACAAGATACTATTGAAATTACTATGTGCATGAAGTACTATGTGCATGAAGTTTGAGGGAAATATAAATAAGCTTATTTGGGTGCAATAATAGAGCATTCAAGGAAAAAAAATATTTCTTTATGTGCTTAATAAAGAAAAATTAGATTGTGGGGAAAGTTTTCTTTTTCCTGCTTTGCTAAACTAAACTTGTCATTTTAAAGAAAAACAAAGCAAAACAGATTGGTATAGTCCAAAACAACATCTAATCTAATAAGATGGTATTTAAGAAAAATATATATTAAGTCTTCAGTTTTAAAACTGATCTACTTATTCAGAATAGGAATGTGGAGTGGGGGAAAGTGACTTCATAATTTCAAGTTAAAAAATAAACGCAACATGGGATAATTCTAAGCATTCAGTAGTGGCTTATATTTTGACACAGTTGCCAAAAATCAGATGTAACTGAGGTTGCATTAATAAAAGCATATTGTTCGAAACAAGGGAGGTGCTACTTCTGCCTTAACCTGCGCCTGCACTTGTGTGACCACATAAGGGACTGTATTCCTTCCTGAACATCATGGTTTAAGAGGAATTTTGACAAATTGAAAGCCTCTCCTATGGAGCAGGGTGAGGATGATGAAGTGGCTGGGAGCTTGTGAGGGTCAGTGGAGAGAAATGAGAATGTTTAGCCTGGGGAAGAGAGGATTTAGTAGGCAGAGAAGAGCCATCCTCAAATATTTGAAGGGCTGTCTTGTGGAAGAAGGATTAGACTTATTATTTGTGTCTCAGGAGACCAGAACTGGGACCAAAGGGTAGACATTTCAGGGCAGCAAATTTCAGCTTAATATCAGCCCAGAGCATTTTAACAAGTAGAATTGTTTATCCAGTGTTTAAGTGCACTGGCTTTGAAACCTAGGCATTCTGGGTTTGTATCTCAAAACCTACAGACACTTAATAGCTTTGTGACTTTGGAGGAAGTAAAATACCATATCTGAGCCTCAGTTTTATGATAATTACAATGGAAAAATTACTGTCTACTGCATGAGGTTTATATGAGGATTCAATGAGATTGTGCATGCAAAGAGTAAAAGTGCTTTCTCCATGAGATGGCACGTTCATCATGACTAGGTATATAGAAGGAACAGCTAGATGACAACTTCTCTGGGATATTATAGAGGACAACCCTGCATTGAATAGAAGGTTAAACTAGATGACCTCTTAAGCCCTTCTAAACTTGTAGCTTTTTATTCCCATAAAGAGCAAGAAGCTGAAAATCCTCTGTACCAGTAGTCATTAAGTGGTGGTCCAAAAGCTGGACTCCCCCAGAAGAACATTTGATAGTTGGGAAACTGAAATAACAATGAACATTCTGGTTTTTCTTTATGTATCTGAAGACTTGGCATCACTGAGTTCACATTTCTACATACTAACAGTATCTTTAAAAAGACATTAACAACAATGAGCATCAGGAATATTTGACCCTTTAACCTTGTTTGCCTTAGTTTAGACAATCAGACCCAGTTTGTCTAAGATCCAAGCCACTACAGTCTCATTATCACCTGCCTAGTCTCTGAGGCAGCGTATTTGCCATCTGTGTCCTACATCAGCTACGTGAGACATCTGGAAGCAGTCCTTTTGGACTATATGACAGGACAGAAAAATAGGAGATGGAAGAGAATGACTGGGATATCAGCAGGCTGTCTAAAAGGGAACATTAATAGCTATAGTATTAATAATATTATTTTTTGAATACTGACCAATACCAGGCTCTAGGGCTTCCCAGGTAGTGCCTGGCGGGCTACAGTCCATGAGGTCTCAAAGATTCAGACACAACTGAGTACTTGCATGCACTCACACCATGCTCTATGTCAAGCATTACATGTACATTGTCTCATTTAATCTTTACAGCAGTCCTATCACATGTGTAAAATGATTGCTCTCCTTTTACGGGTGAGGACACTAAAGCTTGGAAGTGTAAGAAATTGGACAAAGCATGCCCAGCTAATAAGTGACAGAAAATTCCCTCATCTGACCACTAGCTGTTCTAATCCTAAACCTTGACTTGCCTCCACAATGGCTAATCTTACAGACGTTACAATTTTGCCTAAAGCTGATCCTGGGAGGTTTGATTCAAGTTTCTGAGCAAACATATTTCTGATAGGAAAGATTTCTTCCTGTCAGAGTTGCAAAGCAAAGATTCACTCCTTCACTGTGAATAACCTGAACTGTCATGAAGCTATATGGCACTGTGCAAGGTTTGCCAGTGTCATTTTTAGGCTTAAGGCGAGGGTTGGGGGGAACAGCATGTAGTCAAATACAATGCAAAATGCAAGCTTAAATAAGGCTAACAAGTTCTTTCCTGCAGGATTTCTCAGTGTCTCTATTCTTCTAATGTCCATTATAGAATCTAAGGGGAAGAGTATAGTATATACTGTTCTTAGACTTCTATGATCCTGGGACTCTGTTTTCTGCAGTGCTTATCCTGCAGTGAATGGTGCTCTATGGAACACACTCCAGAAAAACCTAAAGGGAAAAGAGCCCTCGACCAGAAATGCAATGATATTAAAATCCCAACTCTGCCAACAGCTAGTGATAAACCTAAGCCTTGTAACCTCTGATCTTAGTTTGCAAATATTGGGACCATAATATCTGTCCTACTGACTCCTCCAAATTTTTATAAGGATCAACTGAATCAAGGATTTAAAAGAGCTCTTTAAATGGAAAGAAATTCATGATACACATAAGGGATTAAATGACTAATGTTTCTCACTCCTGCATAGCTGATCAAGGAAATTGGCTAGATTTTAATCGCTTTCATGCCAATCAGTTATTTCCTGATCACACACAATAGCTTATCTTTTTTGAAATGCATGGATTCGTGAATTTTCTGTCCTACCTGGAAAGAATTATCAAAATATACATATTGTTATGAACACATTAAATCTAAGCAATTGTAAGCTCTTTGCTGAGAAACAACACCCTTTCTTCCAGTGCTATCCATTAAGGAAGGAAAGGGAAAAAAATAGTGAGCACTCAAAGCAGGATGTACACTGATTCCATTCTGTTCCCTTTGGCTAAGGTTCATGGTCCCCAGCCCCTGGACAATAGGACCTTTTGCCTTCTCTTCCATCAACCTGTCCCCTGATATGTGCTCCCACTGGCAGTCTTGACCTCACAGAAATAGGAGTCAACTCAGGAGGGAAAGGCAGTTGCCTGTCAACACTGTAAAACTCTGTAAAAACTGTTGCTGTAAAACTCTGGGAAATTCCTCTCCTATTGAGAGGCTAGAATTTGTAAAATAATAAAAATAAAAAGGAGAGAGAAAAAGACAACTCATTTGACAAACAGGGAATGGCATTGCACCTTAGGCTCTTAGGTGCCACATTCCCTGGCTTTTTGAAATTTCAGAAATGCGAATTAAGATTTTTGTGGAGAGTGTGTTACCCTTGCTAAATGCACGGTCCCCAAGAACAAAGATGCTGTGGCCTGGAACATGGGGGACAGATCTCATTCCCAACCCTTTGCACATTCTTTAGCCTTTGATGATGGCATTTGCAGGCTATGTATGTGTGTGTATGTATGTATATATATATACATATATCTATGTAAAAATGACCGCTGGCCTGATGATACACTCCTCCAAGGACAGAGTATTACAATATTATCTCAGATTTCCCATGCCTGTCTCCTGCCTTCTTACTAATAGGACTTAAACTGCCTTCCAGTATCTGGATCTCATGTTTATGTAAATAGTATCCCACTTTTGTAAATTGATTTATAGTCTGAAAGGTGTTTTCTCAAACAAAGTGTCTCATTTTGTTTTTTTAAATCATTAAGAAAAACAAAAAGTGAAGCTCTGACAGATTAACTTTTGGAGCCAGCCAGTATAAAATGTGCATACTGTTTTAAAAGCATTGTTTTAAATTTTCTACCCTCTAAATTTGGGTGACTTGGGATGAAACTGTGCTTCTAATTTATATCCAGATCTTGATAAGAGTATTATGAGTTGTAAACAGTGGGGGAGATGTGAAAACCACTCTTAGAGGGAAGAGTAGCGTCTTCTGCAGAGCTTCCCAATGGGCAGACTGGCCCCATGAAAATGTTGCTGGATCAGGCATCCAAAGAGATCAGAGACAGTCCACCATTGCTTGTAAGCAGTCACATAATTTTAGTAAATTCAATCTGAAGGGAAATTGAAAGGACAACACAATCATTGATATGGTGGCTCTGTGAGCTTTTTAAGAGGAAACATTGGTAACTGAGAGTCCATGCTGTGTAGCCAAGTTACCTCATTTCAATCCAGCCTCTGCTTCTCAATCAGTAAACAATTTGATACAGGTTACCTAACTCCTCTGTGCTTTTATTTCCTCATCAGCAGTGGCGCAGATGGCAAAGCGTCTGCCTGCAATGCGGGAGACCCAGGTTCAATCCCTGAGTAGGGAAGATCCCCTGGAGAAGGAAATGGCAACCCACTCCAGTACTCTTGCCTGGAAAATTCCATGGACTGAGGAGTCTGGTAGGCTACAATCTTGCAAAGAGTCAGACATGACTGAGCAACTTCATTCACTAAAATGGGGATAATAACAGTAGCTACTTTCCAGGTTTGAGGTGAAGATAAGTTAATTCAAATAAACTGCTTGAACAGTATCTCACATGAGGCCAGAGCACACTAAATAATAGCTGCTATTATTATTGACATTATTAACATTACTAAGTGCAAAACAACCACACTTAAAAGACCAGTCATTTTCAAGGATGCCTCTGTCCTTGATTATGCTGGTCCATCTTCCTAGAATTCTCTAATTTTAGTATTTGGCCAAGATGCAATGACCTTTATCCCATGAAGATTTTGATCATATCTTCATTTAGAAATGCTTTAAATTTCAACTTTTAATCAGTTTCTATTTAATGAGGATATGAATAAAAGATTTAAGGTATAACTGCTTTCCCATAATGCATTTTGCATGGTCTATTTTTCAGGATCATGTGTGTGAATGTGTGAGTGTCCTTATACACAAGAGAAATTAAGTTACACTAATTCACAGAGTGAATGGGTGATTGATCGCTGTTTATCAGTTAAATGTATTTCAGGGCTGTAATGAGCAGAGGAGCCTGGTGAGTTACATTCCATGGGGGTGGCAAAAAGTTGGACAGGACGTAGCAACTGAGCACGCACATGCAAAAAGGCATTCAGAAGCGATGATAAATTTGAGAGATATTATTCTCTTTGTCACCTTATAGAATCTAGTACAATTTCCTTGAAAGGTTATGCAGTAGACCTTTTAACTAAGGAGAATGAAGAGAATTAGGTAGGCTTACCCTGGACTGCCTTCAAGTAACTGTAATTCAGTCTAGAATGAGTCATTAAGTGAAAGAAGAACTCTTTTTCACTAAAGTGACTCCAGGCAAGAATGCTATCACCTCTCCTCCTTTTAACATCTTTTTTTAGTTTGTATGTCTAGTATATTGTCATTGAGACAACAGATCCTTAGGCCTCCAGAAGAGGTGTATATTCAGAAAAAGGCAGGGAATAGATTTTGCATCTAAATCCCCACTGGCTTAAACTTGGCCTCCCAAGTGTAAAGTGGTACATGGTCGCAACACATTTTTTGTCTTACAAGTTGCAAATAGATTTTAAAATGATATGAATTTGAAAACATATGATCATGTTGCAAGATGTTACTCAGAGATTTAAAAGTAAAAGATCTATAAGCTCAGTTGCATATTTCAGAAGTTTCAGGCCCAATTTGCTTGTCAATTCCCAGAACACACTAGTTTTTCAAGGGATGTGCACATATAAACTAAATACATACAGAAAATCACATACATCTTTTCTTTCCAAATAGCTTTCCTTCAGTCCACCTGACATGAACTCCCTCATGTCGCCAGTCAGAATGGTATTTTTGGCACAATATTGTTCCTGATTTCTCTATTGCCTCCTAGGCACCTGCCTTTCAAACATCTAATGTGAATTTTCTCATGAATGCCAATGATATATAGCTACATTTTTCCTTCGAACTTTTCATCCCCCAGGCACTCCAAGTACTCTGTGACTACTTCCAAGATATCCATAACTAGATGAATAGCAATTACTTGTAATAGAGGGTGGAAAAGGCAAAGGACATTTTTATTGGTTCTGGGAAGATTTAACTACATTGATACAGCATTTACTGAAAATTCCCATCAACCCGGAGCATGATGAATGGCCACCTCCATCTCAGCTCTGTCTCGGGAGGTTTCTGGGTGCAAAGTGCCCTGAGGTCTTCTTTGCCACACAGAGAAGTTAAGTCTTCATTCATCCTTGCCTGTTAACTTCACTTGAGTTAAGTGAGCAGGCAAGCTTTATTCACTTCCAATTCAAATCAACATAAAGGTTTAATTTGCTTCCCTGTCTTCTGGGGCTAATCTCCCTCACTGAACACTCATACTCCCATTAATTCAAGGGGAACAACCCCCTAAGCAGCCTTTGATTAGACTCTGAAGAACTAATTGTGCCTTTGAAAGCTTGCACACAGCTCCCACCACCATCAACAAGAATCTCTTTTTGTGTACCCCATTTCCTAGGGCAGAATTGGGTATGAGACATGACCATCAGCATTTATATGACTAGTGGCAGATAATTCACACTCTACCTACTTCTGAGTTCAAGTGCTAAATTTCTAGGATGCATATTATAGTGCCCCTCTCTCCTGCAGACCTGCCATTTGCAGGTAGAATGGCAAGACAACAACTCATGCTAAGTGTCAGGAACTTTTATCACATAGGAGATAGCAATCCAGCCTTTAACAGAACTTAGCTTTATAGAACATCTCAAGGGTCTGCTTCTAATGTTGAAGGGTCCCTCCCAATTGAGGGGGAAAAAAAAGAGTTCTCAATTCCTTTCCTATTCTTTATAGTCTGTGACTTCAATTTATAATTCACATTCAATGAACCTCTTGAGATAGTTTTAATAATTAGCTTAATAATAATTTAATTAAGAAAGGATTCATTCCTTCATTCGCCCCTCAACGCTAAGCTGAGTTCCATTTATAACAGCTCTTGTAAACCAGTTTAGAGAAAGATAAAACGATGGGTATGTTGATGCAGAGAGGCAGAGAGTACCCTGTGTATGTATCTTTTCACAAAGGGGAAATCATTTATTTATCAACAGTACTTTTTTTGCTGAGTTTCAAGGACTTGAATGCAAAAAGTTTGGTTGGAGAGTGATACTAAGAAATGTGGGATGGAAAGGAGCTTACTCAGAAGAGAATGAAGCCAGTGAAAGTTTATTATCAGGCCAGTTGTCAGTGTGATCAACTGGAACTCCGTCACTCCGCCATTGCCCTGGCAGTGTTCAATTATTCCGACTGAGAGGCGCGGACGAGTATTTATCAATTCCTCATCCGTAATTGATTGAGGGTTTCTAGGAGCCTTAACTCTTGGGCAATGTGAGTTTGTCTTGCATAGAGAAAATCATGTTTCCCAGGCTAGAAAACAGTTGGAGATGGTAAGATTTTCACAGCACTAGCTGGTCATCAGAGTGCTTGTGAATCCTGATGGTGGGTATGAGGATAGGGGATTCATCTGCTCTAATTATTGAATCTCTGTCATTTATTAGACACTGAATTGTAAATTAGCCTTGAAATAAAATCAGTGCCTTTTTATAAAAATTGGACTTCAGAAAGGGTTTTTATTATTAGAACACCAAAATTATTGCTACTAATCATCTTCTTGTTTTGCAATTGGCTTTTTCATTAAGTAAAGAGAAGAGAGAGAAGACAGAACATTTAATAGATAAGTCACACTAAAAATTAAGCTTTGGCCTTTTAAACCAATTTTTAAATTCCATATTAAAGAAGCTTTTCTTTTTTTGCTGACCAAAGGGATTGACTAATTAATAAAAGCAATGATAAAAAATTAAAGAGAGAAAACAAAACATATTTTGTATAAATGAACATTGTCTGATGTAGAAAATTTTCAAAAGCGTGACCTGGGATTTTAAATCAATAACTATTGGAAATTACTTAGAAACTCATATCTGAAACCAATTCATGTACACTTAAATGTTTGTTACAGTTACATATACCTCCAACAACCATCACTCTGAAAGTGTTGTATGTTCGAACATTGACGCTACAAAATTTGCTGGAGTTAGGAAAAGTATATTTATATAGCACTTTTGAATATTAAAATGTATCTCACATTCATATATTTACTTAAACTTTATAAGTATATCTGTGAAAAATATTATTCACATTTCACAAAAAGTAGAAAGTGACAGTGCAGAAAGTCAGATGATTTTGCTATAGATCACAACACTAGGAAAGGTTAAAGCAAAAAACCAGCCCACACCTTTTTCCCAGCTTGTGACTGCATGCATGAAAACAATACAATTCCAACCGCTATTTCACTTTGGAACTATTGGTGAGATCAACAGGACCAAATTTCCTGAGCTGCCTGGGAGGGAAAGGTTTCCTGGGATGAAATACTTCTGTAATCAAACCATCCCGGATGAACAGGAAAAGTTGGGCCCTCTGCCTGGCACTGCTCTGTAGTTGTTCTCTTAAGTTACAATTACAGCTGATGTCTTAATATTGAAAATATTCTATAATTTCTTTTTTTAATGAATCAATTTTTTTCTGAGTGGTTCCCAAGAAAAGCATCTGCTACATTAGTATTCTAATACCTTTCCTGGCATATATTCTACTCATCTTTCACTTATATTCATTCACATAAATCCTGAAAGGAAACCACACAAATAAAAGTGGGCATACACCTACTTGTTCCAATATTGAAATGATGCTTCAGTTCAGTTCACTCAGTTGTGTCTGACTCTTTGCAACCCCATGAATCACAGCACCCCAGGCCTCCCTGTCCATCGCCAACTCGCGGAGTTCACCCAAACTCATGTCCATCGAGTTGGTGATGCCACCCAGCCATCTCATCCTCTGTCGTCCCCTTCTCCTCCTGCCCCTAATCCCTCCCAGCATCAGAGTCTTTTCCAATGAGTCAACTCTTTGCATGAGGTAGCCAAAGTACTGGAGTTTCAGCTTTAGCATCAGTCCTTCCAATGAACAGCCAGGATTGATCTCCTTTAGGATGGACTGGTTGGATCTCCTTGCAGTCCCAGGGACTCTCAAGAGTCTTCTCCAACACCACAGTTCAAAAGCATCCATTCTTCGGCACTCAGCTTTCTTCACAGTCTAATTCTCACATACATACATGACTACTGGAAAAACCATAGCCTTGACTAGACGGACCTTTGTTGGCCAAGTTATGTCTCTGCTTTTTAATATGCTATCTAGGTTGGTCATAACTTTCCTTCCAAGGAGTAAGCATCTTGTAATTCCATGGCTGCAATCACCATCTGCAGTGATTTTGGAGCCCCCAAAAATAAAGTCTGACACTGTTTCCACTGTTTCCCCATCTATTTGCCATGAAGTGATGGGACCAGATGCCATGATCTTCGTTTTCTGAATGTTGAGCTTTAAGCCAACTTTTTCACTCTCCTCTTTCACTTTCATCAAGAGGCTTTTTAGTTCCTCTTCACTTTCTGCCATAAGAGTGGTGTCATCTGCATATCTGAGGTTATTGATATTTCTCCCGGCAATCTTGATTCCAGCTTGTGCTTCTTCCAGCCCACTGTTTCTCATGATGTACTCTGCATATAAGTTAAATAAGCAGGGTGACAGTATACAGCCTTAACGTACTCCTTTTCCTATTTGGAACCAGTCTGTTCTATGTCCAGTTCTAACTGTTGCTTCCTGGCCGCATATAGGTTTCTCAAGAGGCAGGTCAGGCAGTCTGGTATTTCCATCTCTTTCAGAAATTTCCACAGCTTGTGGTGATCCACACCGTCAAAGGCTTTGGCATAGTCAATAAAGCAGAAATAGATGTTTTTCTGGAACTCTCTTCCTTTCTCCATGCTAAGTCAAATGAAAAAAATAGCTATGCAAATTAGCTTTATGAAACTTAATGGTACTAAGAAAGCTTGAATTATTAAAAGTTCAGTATCTTTCAGTCTGTAATGGGGATAAAGGGAAAATCAGAAATTCTATCACTGTCATTTGTTTGATCAAAAACTTTAGAAACAAACAGCTCCCACAGTATGTTGCTAGATCTATAGAAATATGTGTATATGTAGGAGGCTGTTGAATTTTACAAGGAAAAGTAACTAAGTGCATAGGTAGTGATTTTATTTCCCTGAAATATGCACAGCTAAATTCCTCAGTGCTGAATTCAGTGATCCTATCCCTGGAGGCTTCTCCAAGACAGTCAATCCCTAACCTATCTACATACCTCAGTTTTGATGTGGGCACTGACTCTCATCTTCTGTATGATGATAGGAAAGTACTCAGCTTGTTTGCATTTCAGTTTTTTATGTGACAAATTGTGGAGTGGGGAGGCAGTTGGACCAGAGGATCTTCAGATTATGCAGATAATGAATTATAGAAGCTGATCTGATGACAAGGAACATTACAGCTGAAGTGAAGTGAAAGCCACTCACTTCTGTCTGATTCTTTGCGACCCCATGGACTATACAGTCCATGGAATTCTCCAGGCCAGAATACTGGAGTGGGTAGTCTTTCCCTTCCCTAGGGAATCTTCCCAACCCAGGGATCAAACTCAGGTCTCTCACGTTTAGATGGATTCTTTACCAGCTGAGCCACAAGATTAATGGTGATACACGGGATGAGGGTGTTGCCCACCCTGTGTCTTGGCTTCACATGTGATCCTGGTCCCTTTAGGGTGTCATGGTGTAGGGATTAATGCAACAAAGGAATCATATGTTCAGAATGTCAAAAACATTCATGATGGACAACTAACATTGAACGCTGTGGTCTAAAAAGTTATATTGAGATAAAAGAAAGATAAAAATTTCAAAAGAGTAAGGTGACTGATTCAGGTAGAACTGAGTCTCTTTAATCCAACCAATAAATAAGTTAAACTAACTTAAGGCAGAATCTAGAAGTAGCTAAAGGGAAGCCAATTATGTAAATCTGGTTGGTACCCACTTAATTTAGGATATTTTTTTTAGACAGCCATTCCCTGCTATAAAACTTTTGAACCTCTAGGCCCTGCAGTGGCTGCTCACTTTAATTTCAAAGACATATATTTTGCTTTCTATTGCTCAAAGCTTTTTTTTAAACAATCTGTGTTAAATAAATTAATTAACTTATAAAAATGTATATGTATGTATACAAACCCACACAAAACTGAGTGGTCGCATCAAATATTGAAGTTTTAGATATTGAGACTATCACTTCGACTATTGCTTTAGCATAACAGAAGACCCTAAAAATTCTGAAAACATAGAAAAGACTCTCTAGTTATATGTTACACTGTCTTTTCCAAGTGGGCAAGAATTAAATCAACAAAGCATATTTAATGCTAAGAATACTTGATATCAAAGTAACAGATTAAAAAGTGAAAATGCAGTCAACTTATTGCTTTTGTATACAAGATATCAAAGTAGTTCATTGACTTACAGATTTCCTCTGATTGTGTCAGCTGAATCATATTATTGGTTAACGTTATTTAGTCATAGCCCTGATTAAGTCTCGATTATAGAGAAATAAAATATAGTCATTTAGAGAGGTCTGTGGCTCAGTGGTAAAGAATCTGCCTACCAATGAAGGAGATGTGGGTTTGATCCACAGGTCAAAAGATCCCCTGAAGGTGGAAATGGCAACCCACTCCAGTATTCTAGCCTGGATAATTCCTTGGACAGAGGAATTATCAACAACAACATACATGTGCTTACATATATATCTGATAGCAGATATAAATATGGATAAACTTTACTTGTAACTTAACTCAAAGAATTCATGTAATAGGAAATAGATTTGGCTTACAAAATGCAATGTATTAATCCTTTCAAATTTTCCTTGTGTTCATTATATAATATGGGTAAATTATAATAGAAGTATTTATGTAAAGTAGTAACATCAAGAGAAATTTTTGTTGTGTGGTTTTTAGATAGTTATTATAGAACTGTGCTAGGAGGATATGTCCTTTAACAAGTACTGTTGCTGTATCACTTCAGTTCAGTTCAGTCGCTCAGTCGTGTCCGACTCTTTGCGACCCCATGAATTGCAGCACGCCAGGCCTCCCTGTCCATCGCCAACTCCCAGAGTTCACTCAGACTCACGTCCATTGAGTCCGTGATGCCATCCAGCCATCTCATCCTCAGTCATCCCCTTCTCCTCCTGTCCCCAATCCCTCCCAGCATCAGGGTCTTTTCCAATGAGTCAACTTTTCACATGAGGTGGCCAAAGTACTGGAGTTTCAGCTTTAGCATCATTCCTTCCAAAGAAATCCCAGGGTTGATCTCCTTCAGAATGGACTGGTTGGATCTCCTTGCAGTCCAAGGGACTCTCAAGAGTCTTCTCCAACACCACAGTTTAAAAGCATCAATTCTTCAGCACCCAGCCTTCTTCACAGTCCAACTCTCACATCCATACATGACCACAGGAAAAACCATAGCCTTGACTAGATGGACCTTAGTCGGCAAAGTAATGTCTCTGCTTTTGAATATACTATCTAGGTTGGTCATAACTTTTCTTCCAAGGAGTATCACTTAGCAGAAGCATTTTTAACTTTGCCACCTAAAAGAAGCATTTTTAATTTTTCTACTTTAATTGAAAATATGTAAATACTTTTAGAAAAGTAAATATTTACAAACTATGTAGCACATAAAAGTATAAGAAATATATATATTTCTGTATCATTTATATATTATATGTATGTATGTATGTTTATGTATATGTATAATTTAACATAGTTAGGGCACCAGGTATATGGTGATGATCTATCCAATAATTAATAGATAAGAGATTCGGAACCCATGAGAAAGGTGTAACTTTTCAGATGACTTTCCCTCCCTCCTTCCTCAGGTTATGTGGGAAGTTCCTAGTTGGTGATAAGAAGAAGAGGCGTGTGGAAGAGACAAAGGAAGAAGCTCTAAATGTAAAGAGTATGCAGTCTTTTTGAAAGTCTTTCTTTTCTCTTCTGGATTGACCCAGGACATTGATTTCAGTCCATAAAATTTAGTGTCTGGAACCAAAAAAATCTCATTTAACAAATACTGACTGATGACTTACTAAGAGCTCTTCATGTCAGTTGAACAAAACAAATGGCCTGTGCCCTCCTGGAGCTTTTATTCTAAAGGTGTTAGTGCCATAGACAATATGAAAATAGGCAGAGCTGTAATAACTAAAGATTGTGATAAGTATGAAAAAAGAATAAAACAGAATACTTAGTAACCTGAGGGGTAATGAGATGAGGAGTCATTCTGCTACTTCAGATAAACTGATTAGGGAAGGTCAAATCACAGAAAAATTTCCAGTTATGTGAACTCTCACCTTACTACATAATAAACCCCAAGTGGGGAGTGAGGCTGAGAACCAGATTTATCTTAACCTGCAGAATCATATTTTAATCTTAACAAGAATCTACAAGTAGCATACATTCATATGCATGTATTTTTTTTAATATTAAGTACTGATTTAACTTTCTTGACATTTCTCCATATTGGAGATGAGGAAATGGAGGCTCAGAAAGCCAGCAAGCAAAATAAGCTCTTGAAAACTGAAATTTTTCCAAACAATTACAAATTTAAATATTTAGAAAAACACAAAAGAAAGACAAAACTACACTGAATAACATTTCATTGGTTTGGAAGATTATTAGACTCTCAAGAACTTCTATGATTCCAATGCTTGTGAAGTGTACCTAATGGTAAAAAAAGATATTAGAATTTTTAAAAATGCCCTGAAATATAAAAGCAAACAAACTGAAAACCAAAAATCCCCAAAGGCAGAACACTTCTACTTCACTGTAGAAATACAGTGTTGCCTTTGCCTTAAATCTTTTCTCTTAAGATGTTACCATCTCAGTGTATTGGGGCTTGTCAAATAGCCATTAGGATGTAGTATCAGTGCCTTGATTAGATTAAGTGGGAAAGTAGATTTTGATTTACAGAAATTCACATCACAGCCAACTCTTCCTTGAAACACTTCTAGTTCATAAAGCAGCACTGAAACTTGAAGCATTTTGCTGACACCATGACTTATTTTTTAATATTTGTAAAGGGCAATAAGTATCAATGAGTTCTTATATCATTTTACAGGCTGGATGGCTGGTTAGTAGCCATTTTTATTCTGACCTGGTTTGAACTTGCACAGTTCTCATACTGCCTCTGGCATTTGACTGTGCAGACTGAATTTTTTTTTCTTTCTCCAGAAGTTGGACTCTGCCTAGGAAAGCCAGAAATTACTAGAAAATCATGCTCCAAGACTACTGATTTAAAAGGTAGGATTAAACTGCTTTCTTTCGCTGTTCCATTTTCAATCTTGCTTGTGTATCTCAAAATTTATTCAAGAGATATTCCTATGAATTTGTGCTCTAAAACTCTATGAGTTTGTGTCTCAGTCCTTGCACAGATAATGAATTGGCAGTTTGATCATTTAAAGTGACCAGATATATAAATATTAGCAGTCATTTATGTATAAGGCAGCTCAGTCGGTAAAGAATTTGCCTGCAGTGCAGGAGATCCAGGTTCGATCCCTGGGTTGGGAAGATCCCCTGGAGAAGGAAATGGCAACCCACTCCAGTATCCTTGCCTGTAAAATCTCATGGACAGAGGAGCCTGGTGGGCTTCAGTCCATGGGGTCGCTAAGAGTCAGGCATGACTGAGTGACTAACACTAACACTAATGTATAAGGCAGAGTAATAAAAATTTAGGTAAGTGGATAAAAATGTTTTAATTGGTTATTTTTGTTTCACAAAGTTATCTAAAGTGTATGCATACAAAATATTAACTTACATTTCTCCAGTGCTATATTTCCTGAATGTTACAGATAAAGAAAAATAAATGGAACTGAGTCATTCAATTATTCTTGTGCTCATTCTGTAACTTAAATACAAACAAACAATGCATGGAAAACTACTGCATAAATGTTAAAGGCTCAACTCTTAAAGATACCAAATTAAGGATATAAGATTGGGTATAAACTTCATAGAAATTAATATGAAATTTTAATAAACTGATAAACACTATGATATAAGCAGTGTTGTTACTGGAGGGAGGCAATTCTACAAAAGTACTTCTCTTGGTCTAAGATCAGAAAATCTTCCTGGAAGAAATAACTGACAACTAAAGAGTAAGTGAAAGTAAAACAGATCTATGGTTTGGGGAGTGAGGAAGGGGAAAGGATATTCATTTCAGAAGGAAGGAAAGGTGTGGAAGATGAGAGGAAAAGATAACTTGAATGATAGAAGAAACTAAGCAAGGTTCAGGATGGCTACACCATTGACAGAAGGAGGGTAGGGTTATTAGAGGAGGCTAAGGGGAAAGAGACAAGTTAAAGAGAGAAAGAGGAGTGTTAGCAGGGTTGATGTACATTGGAGTTTCTCAGCCTGGGCAATCAACACCCTGGGGTGGTTCAGTTCAGTTCAGTTCAGTCGCTCAGTCGTGACCGACTCTTTGCGACCCCATGAATCGCAGCACGCCAGGCCTCCCTGTCCATCACCAACTCCCAGAGTTCACTCAGACTCACGTCCATCGAGTCGGTGATGCCATCCAGCCATCTCATCCTCTGTCGTCCCCTTCTACTCCTGCCTTCTATCTTTCCCAGCATCAGGGTGTTTTCCAATGAGCCAATTCTTCACATCAGATGGCCAAAGTATTGGAGTTCCCATTTCAACAGCAGTCCTTGCAATGAATAATCAGGACTGATCTCCTTTAAGATGGACTGGGACTCCTTGCAGTCCCAGGGACTCTCAAGAGACTTCTCCAACACCACAGTTCAAAAGCATCAATTCTTCAGCACTCAGCTTTCTTCATAGTCCAACTCTCACATCCATACGTGACTACTGGAAAAACCATAGCCTTGACTAGGGGACCTTAGTCGGCAAAGTAATGTCTCTGCTTTTTAATATGCTGTCTAGGTTGGTCATAACTTTCCTTCCAAGGAGTAAGCGTCTTTTAATTTCATGGCTGTAGTCACCATCTGCAGTGATTTTGGAGCTTAAAAAATAAAGTCTGTCACTGTTTCCACTGTTTCCCCATCTATTGCCATGAAGTGATGGGACCGGATGCCATGATCTTCGTTTTCTGAATGTTGAGCTTTAAGCCAACTTTTTCACTCTCCTCTTTCACTTTCATCAAGAGGCTTTTTAGTTCCTCTTCACTTTCTGTCATAAGGGTAGTGTCATCTGCATATCTGAGGTTATTGATATTTCTCCTGGCAATCTTGATTCCAGCTTGTGCTTCTTCCAGCCCACTGTTTCTCATGATGTACTCTGCATATAAGTTAAATAAGCAGGGTGACAGTATACAGCCTTAACGTACTCCTTTTCCTATTTGGAACCAGTCTGTTGTTCCATGTCCAGTTCTAACTGTTGCTTCCTGACCTGCATATAGGTTTCTCAAGAGGCAGGTTAGGTGGTCTGGTATTCTCATCTCTTAAAGAATTTTCCACACGGTATTGTGATCCACATTGTTAAAGGCTTTGGCATAGTCAATAAAGCAGAAATAGATGTTTTCCTGGAACTCTCTTGCGTTTCCCATGATCCAGCGGATGTTGGCAATTTGATCTCTGGTTCCTCTGCCTTTTCTAAATCCAGCCTGAACATCTGAAAGTTCACAATTCCTGTACTGTTGAAGCCTGGCTTGGAGAATTTTGAGCGTTACTTTACTAGTGTGTGAGATGAGTGCAACTGTGCAGTAATTTGAGCATTCTTTGGCATTGCCTTTCTTTGGGATTGGAATGAAAACTGACCTTTTCCAGTCCTGTGGCCACTGATGAGTTTTCCAAATTTGCTGGCAGAGTGCAGCACTTTCACAGCATCATCCTTAGGATCTGAAATAGCGCAAATGGAATCCCATCACCTCCACTAGCTTTGTTCGTAGTGATGCTTATAAGGCCCACTTGACTTCACATTCCAGGATGTCTGGCTCTAGGTGAGTGATCATACCATCATGATTATCTGGGTCATGAAGATCTTTTTTGTGTAGTTCTTCTATGTATTCTTGCCACCACTTCTTAATATCTTCTTCTTCTGTTAGGTCCATACAATTTCTGTCCTTTATTGTGCCCATCTTTGCATGAAATGTGGAGAAGGGAATGGCAACCCACTCCAGTATTCTGCCTGGAAAATCCCATGGATGGAGGAGCTTAGTAGGCTACAGTGCATAGGGTTGCAAAGAGTCGGACACGACTGAGGGACTTCACTTCACTTCACTTGCATGAAATGTTTCCTTGGTATCTCTAATTTTCTTGAAGAGATCTCTAGTTTTTCCCATTCTATTGTTTTCCTCTATTTCTTTGCACTGATCACCAAGGAAGGTGAAGGTGAAGTCGCTCAGTCGTGTCCAACTCTTTGCAACCCTGTGGACTGTAATGTACTAGGCTTCTCTGTCCATGGGATTCTCCAGGCAAGAATACTGGAGTGGTTTGCCATTTCCTTCTCCAGGGGATCTTCCCGACCCAGGGATCAAACCCGGGTCTCCCGCATTGGAGGCAGGCAGATGCTTTAACCTCTGAGCCACCTTGCTATTCTTTGGAACTCTGCATTCATATGGGTATATCTTTCCTTTTCTCCTTTGCTTTTTGCTTCTCTTCTTTTCACAGCTATTTGTAAGTTTTCTTCAGAAACCATTTTGCTTTTTTGCATTTCTTTTTTGGGGAGTGGTCTGATCCCTGTCTCCTGTACAATGTCATGAACCTCCATCCACAGTTCATTAGGCACTCTGTCTAATCCCTTGAGTCTATTTCTCACTTGCACTGTATAATCATAAGGAGTTTGATTTAGGTCATACCTGAATGGTCTAGTGGTTTTACATACTTTCCTCAATTTAAGCCTGAATTTGGCAATAAGGAGTTCATGATCTGAGCCACAGTCAGCTCCCAGTCTTGTTTCATCTGACTATATAGAGCTTCTCATCTTTGGCTGCAAAGAATATAATTAATCTGATTTCAGTATTGACCATCTTGTGATGCTCACGTGTAGAGTCTTCTCATATGTTGTTGAAAGAAGGTATTTGCTATGACCAGTGTGTTCTCTTGGTTAAACTCTACTTCTGTTGCCCTGTTTCATTCTATATTCCAAAGCCAAACTTGCCTGTTACTCCAGGTGTTTCTTGACTTCCTACTTTTGCATTCCAGTCCCCTGTAATGAAAAGGACATCTTTTTTAGGTGTTAGTTCTAGAAGGTCTTGTAGGTCTTCATAGAACCATTCAACTTCAGCTTCTTCAGCATTACTGGTCAGGGCATAGACTTTGATTACCATGATATTGAATGGTTTGCCTTGGAAACAGAGATCATTCTGTCATTTTTGAGACTGCATCCAAGTACTGGATTTCAGACTCTTGTTGACTATGATGGCTACTCCATTTCTACTAAGGGATTCTTACCAACAGTTGTAGATATAATGGTCATCGGAGTTAAATTCATCCATTCCAGTCCATTTTAGTTCACTGATTCCTAAAATGTCAACGTTCACTCTTGCCATCTCCTGTTTCACTACTTCCAGTTTACCTTGATTCATGGACCTAACATTCCAGATTCCTATTCAATATTGCTCTTATAGCATTGGACTTTGCTTGTATCACCTGTCACATCCACAACTGAGTGTTGTTTTTGCTTTGGCTCTGTCTCTTCATTCTTTCTGGAGTTAGTTTTCCACTGATCTCCAGTAGCATATTGGGCACCTACCAACCTGGAGAGTTTATCTTTCAGTGTCCTATCTTTTTGCCTTTGCATACTGTTCATGGGGTTCTCAAGGCAAGAATGCTCCAGTATTCTTGGGCTTCCCTGGTGGCTCAGATGGTAAAGAATCTGCCTACAGTATGAGAGACCTGGGTTCAATCTCTGGGGTGGGAAAATCCCCTGAAGGAGGGCATGGCAACTCACTCCAGTATTCTTGCCTTGAAAATCCCCATGGACAGAGGAGCCTGGCTGGCACATTCCATGGGATTGCAAAGAGTCAGACACAACAGAACAACTAAGAACACCATAGCACATATCACTATCAATGAGAATTATCTCAGAGATGCAAGGACAGTTTGACATAAGAAAAATTAAGCAATGGGAATACACCACACTAGTAGAATGAAGGAGGAAAAGAAAGAGAGAAAAAATAATCATCTTAACCATTGCAGAAAAAGAGAATTTGACTAAGTCCATTACCTTGATTAACACCATACTCAACAGTGAAAGACTGAAAGCTTTTCCTCTATGATCAGAAATAAGATATGAATGTCTTTCTTCATTGCTATTTAGTATTGTCCTAAAAGTTCTAGCTTGCTTTGTGTTTCTAAACACTATCAATGAATGATCTGAAAAGCAAATTAAAAAAAAATTCCATTTAAGATAGCATCCAAAATGAAAGTCTCAAAAAATTGCATTGAGCTAAATGCCAAATGATTGTATAAATGATTTCACTTATACAAAGCTCAAAAGTGAAAACACACACACACACACACACAAACAACCCTAATCTGTAGTGATCAAAATCAGATTAGTGGGTATGGGTAGATGTGGTAGTATTGACTTCAAAAAAGCATAAAAAACTTTTGTCAGTAATAAAAATATTCTGTATCCTGATGCAGGGGATGGACATTTTTAGGGACATACATTGTCCAAACTCATTGAACTTAAAATGTGTATGTTTATTATATGTGAATTATATCTCAATAAAGTTAACTGTAAACGTATTCTGGAGGGAAGTAAGATGGAGTGAAGGGAAATGTACAAATGAAGGAAAGAGTAGAAAAATACATGTATCTAACACTTGAAATTTGTGTGTTTATGCACATGTGCAAATATTTTTAGGTGTAGGGTGGCTTTTGTTCTTTTGATACTAGCTCAACATTTTGTTCTATTGATACTCCTTTTTAAAGTTCCTCTGAACCTGGTAATAAGACAATTCAGTTTGAGGATTTCTCAGAAGTTTTGGTAAATATCACAAATAGTTGCATATGTAAAATAAATACTGTGATCTTAGAATTTTTAAGTTGAAAGTGTTCTAAGAGTTAAGCTGGAACAAGGGAACACTATCCTTGGATTTTGCTATTCTCTCTTTCTCACGCATATGCATACACACACAGCATTTCTAATGTTATTCCCTTTTCCTCAAGTGTGCCTGCCAGTAATATTTGAAAGCCTAAAATCATACCATCACCAAATAAAATGACAGTCATATTATGATCTACATCTACTGATGTAAAAAGCACTGAAATAATCACTTTACTAATAGTTCAGCTTCAGAATGCTATTACAGTTATTTGGAAGAGGGTATCTAAAACAGCCTGTGATACATTTGCCAACAGCTCCCTCCTCCACTTCTGCCACATTGACTTCTTTTCAAAATTCTTCCAAAAGTGGTTGGAAATATTTGAAATGGATCAGTGAATTAGACCTTTTATGTATGATTATATGAAAAGCTAGCCACTAACCATTTTCATCTTAATAATTTATGGATCAGAGATTACACTTGTAAATAAAAGAAAAAGGAGAGCAGAAAATGATATTTTCTATAGAGGAATTGAAAAGCAGCCATCTTATTAACACAAAGGTCATCAATCTGGCAGAAAACATTCACAAAACAAGTGCTAAACTTAACTCTCACATGTCTCTCGGAATTGCCAAAATCATTTGCATTAAATTACGAATTAGAGCGACATGACTGCATGAAACACCAAATAACTAATACTTGAATTGAGGAAAATGACATGAATTGGATTGGTTTGGTGAACGAACAAATATTCATTCTTTTACCAATTATGTTACCTATTCACCACCTGCCCATCAATTATTACCTCAAGAAGAGAGGAGAATAATAAACAAGAGTGCAAAAAATGATGGAAAACATACATTATTAAGGACCTAAGAACTTTGGGATCAATGACTTGTGAAAGTGTGGGCAACTCATTTACCCAGAAGGTCTCACTTTTTGCATTTATAAAAGTGGGGCTTTAAAAAGTCCTGCTCTCCTGGTTTTGGAATAGTGTTGACATCCAATTTTTAGCCAAATCTCATTTTTCTTCACTTCTTCTATCATTAAATATTTTAATATCTCTAGAATATTCTTCTCAGTATATTTCACACCTAGAGATAGTTTTTGATATTTTGTTTTACATTATTTTCACCTCCACTTTTTTCTTTATTCTTGTCTATGTTTTAGAAGTTTCCTAAAATACTATACTTCATAAATTAATTCTCTAACTTTTATCTTTTTGCTACTACTATCAATTTATTTTTAATTCTTTGTTTTCTGGATAATTCTCTTAACTTTACCTTACAAATTCGCGCTGATTGTAATTTTGATTTGTTGTCATTTTTGTTTTGATATTTAGCTATCATAGTGTAAACTTCAAAAACTATTTCTCATTCCTGTATTGCTTCCTTCCTTTTGTTTTCTAACCTCCTTTTCATGAAAAAGTTTTTTATGATTTTTTTTGTAAAGTCATTAAATTTTTATTTTTTAAATTATTAGTGGGTTTCCCTGGTATCTCAGCTGGTAAATAATCTGCCTGAAATGTGGGAGACCTGGGTTCGATCCCTAAGTTGGGAAGATCCCCTAGAGGAGAACATGGCAACCCACTCCACTATTCTTATCTGGAGAATCCCAATGGACAAAGAAGACTGGTGGGCTACAGTCCATGGGGTCGCAAAGAGTCAGACAGGACTGAGTGACTAAGTACTCATAGTTGATTAACAGTGTTGTGTTAGTTTCAGGTTACAGCAGAGTGGTTTTGTTTTACATACATATGTATCTATTCTTTTTCAAATTCCTTTTCCATTTAGATATTACAGAGTATTGGGTAGAGTTTCCTGTGTTATACAGTGGGTCCTTGTTGGTTATCTATTTTAAATGTAATTGTGTATGGGCTTCTCTAGTGACTCAGCCATAAAGAACCTGCCTGCCAGTGCAGATGACATAGGTTTGATGTCTGAATCAGCAGGATCCCCTGGAGGAGGTAATGGCAACCTACTCCAGTATTCTTGCCTGGGAAATCCCATGGACAAGGGGCTAGGTGGGCTACAGTCCATGCGGTTGCAAAAGAGTCAGACATGTCTTAGTGACTAAAACAACAGCAGTGTGTACATGTCAATCCCAAATTTCCAATCTATCCCTTCCACGTTTTTATGATCTTAATATGAAGAAATTAGTAAAAAAATTTTTAAGTTTTATTTGTCTTCATATAATGCCATTTGGGCTTCCCAGGTGGCGCTAGTGGTAAAGAACCTACCTGCCAAAGCAGGAGACAAGAGACATGGGTTCAATCCCTGGTTCAGAAAGATCCCCTGGAGGAGGGAATGGCAACCCACTCCAGGATTCTTGCCTGTAGAATCTCATGGGCAGAGACGCCTGGTGGCTACAGTCCACGGGGTCACAAATAGTTGGCCACAACTGAAGCAACTTAGCATGCACACAGCCAATGCTATTTTAATGTTTATTATTTAGTTAGAGGCCTTACTCTTTTATACTGATGACTTTCTCAAATGGTTGGTAGCACTAGTTCTTCATTCATGGATGTGGTATGTTGGCAGACAGTCTTCATTCTTAGACTATTAAGGCTGACAACTTTTTATTGAAAAATTTTAAACATGGATATTAGTGATCCCATATTTTGAGTCTTTCAATTTCTGCGTGGAAGGATCATCTAAAGTCTGTTTTCTTTCTCAGGTCTTATGCTATTTTCTTTTCTATCTTAAGAATTGAAGTTTGAGACCGTGTAGCTCCATTTCTTGCAGATAATCTCCAGTCTCCCATAGGTTTTGTCTATCTGTGAGAAAGAGAGAGAGAGAGAGAGGGAGGAGGGTCTACTGATTGGAGAAGGTGATGCTCTGAGAGCCCAAGTGAAATCTTTTCAAAAAAACCTCTGTTTCAGTTTTAGCATCCCTTCCATTGCCTTTCAAGCTACAGATGGCTCCAGTTCCTAATCCTTCTGGGGGAATCCACAAGGTATTTCCTTTACTTCTTATCCTCCTTTGAGAGTATTTTGGAATGACCTTTTTCCTTTCTGCATTTATCTTTCAACTTTGTTTCTTTTAGTTTTTGACATTATTTCTCATCCCTGTGTTTCACTGATAATGGAATCTTGATTTCCATTTCTTCTTGTTTTCGTTATTTGTGAATCATTTTAAGAGAAGGTACAGGTAAAGAAATATCTTTTACTGGCATTGTGAGACTAAAAATAGCACCTTTGTGAAGTCTTCTTTTTTGGCCATTGTCAATAGTTATCTTTTACCTCTTCTGAGCTACCATTTTACCTTGTCTATATTTTTGTTCTTTTATGTTTTACATTTATTGCGTCCTTACAGATTCTTGTGTGCCTATAGACATGTGAGACAAGAAATTTGTCTTTTACTGAATTAATATCCATGTAATTCCACATAGAACCTAGCACATACAAGGTGTTTGATAACCACTTGCTGAATTGTATTAATAAAGGAAGGAGAAAGAGAATATTATTCTCTGTCATTACTTCCATTCTTATTGCTCCTCCTTCCTGCCACACACAGAAACTCAACTTTGAATATCTCCAAAGTTTAATTCATTGGATGAAAAAAGCTGCAGCTAAAACAACCTAGATTCAAGTTAGACAATTGCTAAATTGGAAAGCAGAGAAGGCAACGGCACCCCACTCCAGGACTCTTGCCTGGAAAATCCCATGGACGGAGGAGCCTGGTGGGCTGCAGTCCATGGGATCGCTAAGAGTTGGGACAACTGAGCGACTTCACTTTCGCTTTTCACTTTCATGCATTGGAGAAGGAAATGGCAACCCACTCCAATATTCTTGCCTGGAGAATCCCAGAGACAGAGGAGCCTAGTGGGCTGCCGTCTATGGGGTCACATAGAGTCGGACACGACTGAAGTGACTTAGCAGCAGCAGCAGCAGCAAATTGGAAAGATACTTGCACTACTGAATGAATATGGATAAAGAGCTCTTAAATTAATGCCACCAGTCATTTTGCTTTTGCAATCATTTCTTTTCTCCCTCTCTCTTTTAATTCTACTGTCCTCTTCTGGTGAAGTCCAGCTGGAATTGGAGATACTCATGCAACATACTCAACGGACGGTCTATTCCCTAGTACATGACTTATATGCCACCATCTTCCTGAAGACGTCCCTAGTTTCCCAGCTAGAAATCATCTCTTTCTCTTTTGAGTTTTGTAACACTTCTACTATCACAGTGACTGGCTGTGAGCATGCAAATTTCTATTAAAATGACAAATAAATAAATAGTGACCATATGTGAGAACAGGATTGTTCTAGCTGTGTACCCATACCAGAATCATGGAGAGATATTTTAGAAAGATATGTCCCCTAACCCACTGGGTAGTTGAAGGCTTTTGACTAATATGTTTTAGTAAGAGGATACCATTATGAATAATTATACATGAATTGCTATGTGCAACTTGAGACAGTCTGCAGCTAAACAGAGATCTCCAGGTAACACATGAGTGCTATCTAGGATTAACTGGATGACACAAGGGAGTTATGACTGCATCTTAACCACTTGAGTCAGTTCCCTAGGAAAGACAGGGTTTTACAGATCCAGTAGTCTCACTGTGATAGTGTTACTGAATTTGTTTACCAAATTTGAATACTACATTCTGCAAATGTTTTTAATTTTCTCTTAATTTAATTCTTAAGATTTTAGATGTTATTATGTTTCTTCAGAAATCAGTCCTTTTCCTAGAATTTATAATGAAGTTGTTCACATGTTGAACAATCTATTTTATTGCATTAATTACTCCCCACCTCACATTTTTCATATGATAATTTGTTATTTACTCATCTTCTCAACCAATAATTAAACCATAAACTGAATAAGTCATGATTCTGGAAAAATATACAGATGCCTCTCATTTATTCACCAGGAGGGTTTTAAAATCCAACATCTTTTTCTGTAAAATGAAGCAGCTTTGAATAATACCAATATCTGTGAATGTACTTGGCTAGTAATTAATCCAAGGTAATTAGACTGTATATTTATAATTCTAAAAAGTCCTTGCCTCTTTAAGAGTTAAAATTAAAAGTGAAAGTAGCTTAGTCATGTCTGACTGTTTGTAACCACATGGACATACAGTCCATGGAATTCTCCAGGCCAGAATATTGGAGTGGGTAGCCTTTCCCTTCTCTAGAGGATCTTCTCAACCCAGAGGTTGAACCCAGGTCTCCTGCATGGCAGGCAGATTCTTTACCAGCTAAGCCACAAGGGAAGTCCAAGAATACTGGAGTGGTTAGCCTATCCCTTCTTCAGGGGATCTTCCCGATCTGGGAATTGAATTGGGGTCTCCTGTATTACAGGGAGATTTTTTACCAACTGAGCTATAAGGGAAGACCCAAAGGCAGTATATTATTTCCACCCCTTTTTTTCTTCTTTCTACTACTCTCCTGAACTTATTATTATTATTATTATTGGCCAGCAACCCCAAGAGATATCAGAACCTGTGGAAAGGCACTCTGAATATCACCTTCACAACCATGTGTCTATTGTATTGCCTAAGACCAAGCAAGTATTTAATAAGTGACAATGTGATTAGTGAATGCTCCATTGTTATCATGCCCATTATTCTACGAGCACTACACATTTTGACCTCTCTTTCTTTCATCTCTTCTTGGAAATTTTTTCTGGTCACTTTTCCACCTAGTAAAATTCCCTTCCACTATTCAATTTCATGGACTTTCTGGATATTTATGTTACCTGTGTGGAGGATCTGAACCCTCCAACTCTTAACATCACACTCCCCTTTTAATCTTAGTGTCTAATTTTCCTGTATTGCTGTGAGCTCTTTGAGAAAGGAATTTATAAGTACCTGAGAAGTTATAGGAAAATTAAGGTTTAATTAAACTCATAGAGTTTTCCCTGAGCTGCTGAACAATACAATGCAAAGGTTCCACAATTTTTTCTGATCCTGTTGTTCTCAGTGTCACAGTAATTTCCTCATGGCATCCCTGTTGTCGTTCAGTGGCTAAGTCACGTCTGCCTCTTTGCAACCCCATGGACTGCAGCATGCCAGTCTCCTCAGTCCTCCACTATCTCCTGGAGTTTATTCAAATTCATGACCATTGAGTTGGTGATGCTATATACCCATCTTGTCCCTGTCACCCCCTTCTCCTCCTGCCTTCCATCTTTCCCAGCATCAAGGTCTTTTGGTGGCCAAAGTGTTGGAACTTTGGCTTCAGCATCAGTCCTGCCAATAAATATTCAGGGTTGATTTCCTTTAGGATTGACTGGTTTGATCTCCTTGCTCTCCAAGGGACTCTCAAGAGTCTTCTCCAGCACCACAATTTAAAAGCATCAGTTCTTCAGCCCTCAACTTTCTTTATGGTCCTACTCTCACATCTGTACACGACTACTGGAAAAACAAAAGCTTTAACTAAATGGACCTCTGTTGGCAAAGTGATATTTCTGCTTTTTAAAATGCTGTCTAGTTTTGTCATAGCTTTCCTTCCAAGGAGCAAACATCTTTTCATTTCATGGCTACAGTCAACATCCACAGTGGTTTTGGAGCCCAAGAAAATAAAATCTGTCACTGCTAGGCCAAAGTAGACACCAAACAAATGCCCGTATAAAGTAGTTTGGTCCAAACAACTCATGTTTTAATAGACTAGGGGTTGTTTGAAAAATAGCATTCATACGCAGGCACCAGTTCAGTTCAGTCGTGCAGTCGTGTCTGATTCTTTGCGACCCCATGAATCGCAGTACGCCAGGCCTCCCTGTCCATTACCAACTCCCGGAGTTCACTCAGACTCACGTCCATTGAGTCCATGATGCCATCCAGCCATCTCATCCTCGGTTGTCCCTTTCTCCTCCTGCCCCCAATCCCTCCCAGCATCAGGGTCTTTTCCAATGAGTCAACTCTTCACATAAGGTGGCCAAAATACTGGAGCTTACCTTGTTTTATTGCTCTGTGCATTACTAAACTTCACAAAGTTTTTTTTTCAAACTGAAGTTTGTGACAGCCCTGACTCAAGCGAGTCTATTGGTGCCATTTTTCCAACTGCATTTGTTCACTTCATGTGTCTGTGTCACACTTGGTAGTTCTTGCAATATTTCAAAAACTTTATTGATTATTGCACTTGTCGTAATTGACTTTATTGACTTTTTTTTAATTGGCTTTTTGACTATGCCAAAGCCTTTGACTGTGTGGATCACAATAAACTGTGGAAAATTCTGCAAGAGATGGAAATACCAGACCACCTGACCTGCCTCTTGAGAAACCTGTATGCAGGTCAGGAAGCAACAGTTCGAACTGGACATGGAACAACAGACTGGTTCCAAATAGGAAAAGGAGTATATTGAGGCTGTATATTGTCACCCTGCTTATTTCACTTCTATGTAGAGTACATCATGAGAAACGCTGGACTGGAAGAAACACAAGCTGGAATCAAGATTGCCGGGAGAAATATCAATAACCTCAGATATGCAGATGACACCACCCTTATGGCAGAAAGTGAAGAGAACCTAAAAAGCCTCTTGTTGAAAGTGAAAGAGGAGAGTGAAAAAGTTGGCTTAAAGCTCAACATTCAGAAAACGAAGATCATGGTATCTGGTCCCATCACTTCACGGGAAATAGATGGGGAAACAGTGGAAACAGTGTCAGACTTTGTTTTTTTGGGCTCCAAAATCACTGCAGATGGTGACTGCAGCCATGAAATTAAAAGGCACTTACTCCTTGGAAGAAAAGTTATGAGCAACCTAGATAGTATATTCAAAAGCAGAGACATTACTTTGCCGACTAAGGTCCGTCTAGTCAAGGCTATGGTTTTTCCTGTGATCATGTATGGATGTGAAAGTTGGACTGTGAAGAAGGCTGAGCGCAGAAGAATGGATGCTTTTGAACTGTGGTGTTGGAGAAGACTCTTGAGAGTCCCTTGGACTGCAAGGAGATCCAGCCAGTCCATTCTGAAGGAGATCAACCCTGGGATTTCTTTGGAAGGAATGATGCTAAAACTGAAGCTCCAGTACTTTGCCCACCTTATGCGAAGCGTTGACTCATTGGAAAAGACCCTGATGCTGGGAGGGATTGGGGGCAGGAGGAGAAGGGGATGACTGAGGATGAGATGGCTGGACGGCATCACGGACTCAATGGACGTGAGTCTGAGTGAACTCCAGGAGTTGGTGATGGACAGGGAGGTCTGGGTACTGCGATTCATGGGGTCGCAAAGAGTCAGACACTTGTCGTGGCCATCTGTGATCAATAATCTTTGACATTACTTCCATGACTCTCTGAAGGCTCAGATGATGGTTAGCATTTTTTAGTAACAAGATATCTTTAATTAAAGTTTATACATTTTTAGATATAATGCTATTGTGTATGTAATAGGCTAAAGTGTAGTGTAAACATCACTTTATATGTGTTGGGAAACCAAAAAGTTTATGTGACTCATTTTATTGCAATATTTGCTTTATTGTGGTAGTCTGAAACTGATCTTGCAGTATCTCTAAGATATGCCTGCAATGATAGAAAAGATGCTATTTTATTTCCATCTTAAATAACCACTTTTACTTATGGCAAATATGCTTCTGTTAGGCAGAGCACAACTTCTGAAATCTTAGAATAAATGTACCCAGCCTCATTTTCTGCTCCACACTGATATTTCACATAGTATTTAATTTTAATAAACAACAACCACTGGAAACTCAACTTTAACAATCATATGATAGCAAAAGCAAGTAACACAACATAATGTTGGGATAAAACTACCTCAAAGTAGTATTCCAGTCAGTAGCTGACAGGTGTCAAGCCTCACTGTGCTTCTCTGGAATATTTAATTGCATCCCATGAAGCCTCTATGAATTCACTGTGGTGCCTTGATTTTCAGTTTGGGAATGGAGAGTATGGTTGTAAAACATACTGATTTTGGCCAAAAACTGCCTGGTTTTGAATTCTGGTTCCACTATTGAATGGCTGGTTGAGTTTGAACAACTTACTTTTCTGGGTCTTAATTTACTTATCTGTAAATTGTGGAGTGATATCACTCCTTCTCAGGTTTTTTATGAGAAAAAATGTATTAGCCTAAGGAAAGAACAAGGAAAATGCCTGGGACTATATAAAGTGGGTATCTTTCTGCTGTTATTAATACTAGTTAGATCTAAACGTCTTGCACTTGTAATTGGTATCAGCCAAATGCCTTATGGGGTTATTATATATCTTCAGGGGGGACACTTTTCATATACCATCTATGGTATTTCTTTATTCATAATTAATCTAATGATACTATACTACTAGAAACTCACTGTGTGATTTCTCTCTGTCAGGCATTGTGTTAAGACTTTTAGATTCATTAATATCAATTAATTCTCCAAACAATCATGAGAGATATTATTTCCCCATTTTACAAGTGAGAAAACTGAAGCTGAGAGATGTTAAAATGTATATCCCAGTTCAACCAGCTAGTAAAGTCTTTCAGCTGACCAGTATTAAAATGCAGATGGGCCAGACTCCCAACTTGAAATCTTCACTACTACCCCATCTGATGGAGAAGGAAATGGCAACTCACTCCAGTATTGCATGGAGAATCCCATGGACAGAGGAGCCTCATGGGCTACAGTCCACGGGGTCACAAGAGTTGGACACAACTTAGCAGCTAAACCAAACCAACCCTTTCTGATAGACCAAAAGAAAAGGGAGTTTCTGTCACTGGACTAAGAATCTCAGGTCTTCTTATGACTGATGGATGAAGCAGAGGTTGTGAAACCAGATACATGCTGGGTCAGGACCTATGAGGACTTGTATTTCACATCATTCATAATTGCAGCTTTGTCTCAATCACAATCCTGACAACACTGTCAGTCTTCTCATCATATTTTCCTGAAGTACTGACTTAGAGGAGAAGATAGAAATATTCAGGTCAGGGTAGTTGAATATTAAATTAAAATCTTAAGGGGTTCATTATAAGATACATTACCTATAAAATGATTCATCTATAAAAGGAATTTATTTTTTCCAAATTTGCCAGCTTTGAGAGAGACTGTTTTAGAAATGTTCAGCATTTAGAATATATGTGCAAAGTCCACCATCCAAGGAACAATGGATGATATTGATTTTTTCCAGCCACTCAAACCTCTATATGCATTTATGGTATCCTAAATCAAGAAGCAATTTTTGGTTTTTGACAATGATATAGAAAGTACCTACTTTCCCCATGATGTTATACGGCTTTATGTGGTTTCTTTTCTTTCTTCTTTCTTTTTTTTTTTTGAGTTTCTTCCATGTTTTTTCTATTGTTTAGCAGGATTAGACATGTTTTAAAGTCAGTCTTTCAATAAGAGTGAATATTTACATATCCTAAGTCAAAAAGCAATTCTGTTTTTCTGACAGCAATATTTTAACTGATGATCCTTCTCTCTCTTTCATAAGACTTGGTTCACTGCTTTCTGAATGTGTCTGATGTAAATGTCAGATGTAGAAAACATAAAGCAGTTTTCTTTAAGAAGGACACTGGTCTAGCACAATTTTGGCCATGAGAAATATTCAAATGTTACACAACAGCTAACAAATAAGTGCTCCAATACTAGACAACAGTTTAAAAATAGCATCCATAGATAGGTTAAAATTGATCTAACCTATGAAAACAATTGTAAGACACATTTATGAAGAAGAAATGTATGAAAATAATTAAATTCTTAAAAATTACAATAAAAAAACAGAGCAAGAGAAGGTATTTAAAAATGGAATCTGTAATTCGTTTTTCAAAAATCTGTATTCAAAGTATGTATGTATATATAAATAGAAATAGGAGTCTATTTGTTTTGCACTTAGATTTACCTCAGAGGATCATCATCAAAACTGTTAAAAAGAGGAGAAAAAAAACATGATATCACTTTAAAAGATATTGCTCAAATCCTTTTTTCAAATCTGTTCAGAGGCAATAAATGATGTAAAATGAATTATTATGTATCTTAAATAAGAATACAGTGTAAATATAGACCCAAAATAACTATACTGTTATAAAAAGTCAACAACAGCAGAATAACTGTTGTTTAGAGTTAAAAATCACAGCCACAAAGATTAACTTATTTTTAAAACTGGGAAGGGAAGAAAAAAAGGATGATACATTATACCTTACTTACATTATTTTGACTACTTAGAAATATAGTATAGGTTCTATTTTCTTTTGGTTTTGGTAGGTTTTAAACCAGAAAATTAGCAATAAAAGATACAGACTATTTCAGAGTATTACACTATTTTACTCTAAAATTTTGACAAATCTAGATACATCTAAGTTTCCCCTTAGAGAGTGAATATAGAAACCACCATCACTGGATTTTCATGTTAAATCTGAGTCTCAGTGTTTGCTCTGCAGTCTCGGGCAAGTCACTTCATCTCCGTAGAATTCAGAATCTCAGTGTTCATTGGGGATTGTAGAATACCCAATCTATTAGAGTTTTAAATGGAAATATTTTTCTCTTAAAATCATAGGCTTAATTTGTATGACTTATAAATTTATACATAATCTTAGTAAAATAAAGAAGTTTTTACTTTTGCCATGATTCATTTTCAATTATTTCAAGTTGAGTAGATTAAACATACTTAAACAATCAAGACCATTGACAACTGAGTTTATTGCAGTGTTCTCAAATATTTTAAATGGCATTTATAAAATTAAATATTTTGTTCCCTCAAGTGTTTCAAAGTCCTAACCAATCAACTTGAGGACCCTAACAAAGAAAACCATTTCAAGTATTTAAATGTTGTACATTACCCTCATAAAATAGCAAATCTTAACTTTCTTTTAAACATTTCAAAATGTTTTAAATTAGTTAATTTTCATTTATTTTCAACTTAAACTGACCTGTCTAAAATCGGATATTTGATTACTAACTAAAAAGTGCAACCATAAGTCTTAATTGTGCAGGGATTCCTCAGAGTCTGAGGTATTATAGGCC
The DNA here is from genome assembly GCA_006408695.1 of Aepyceros melampus. Lineage (NCBI taxonomy): Eukaryota > Metazoa > Chordata > Mammalia > Artiodactyla > Bovidae > Aepyceros > Aepyceros melampus. The sequence goes on from SJXQ01002875.1 coordinate 45,071, forward strand.
CTTTATATATCAACACACAGTAGTACTAAGGAGCATTAACTTAAACTAAGCTCCAAGGTATTAATACCTTGGGTTTGATTTATGTCATTATCTCTATGCTCCGACTGCTTAGTCACTCAGTCATGTCTAACTTTCTGTAGCGCCATAGACTGTAGCCTGCTAGGCTCCCATGGAACTTTCCAGGCAAGAACACTTGATAGGATTGCTATTTCTTACTCAAGGGAACCTTCCTGGCCCAGGGATTGAACACGCATCTCTTGCATCTCCTGCATTGCCTGGTGGGTTCTTTACCACTAGTGCCACCTGGGAAGCCTCATTATCTCTATATTTTATTCTAAACATCTTCATGTTAAAAGACATTTAATCTCTAAGGAGTTTAACCACCTCAAATGAATTAAAACTTTTGGAGGGCAGAAAATTGAGAACAGGAAATAAGTGCTAGGCGCTAACTATGTCTGGGTAATTTTCTGCATAATGCACATAACAGACCTGATCTTGTAATTGTACTGTTATAATTGTAATTAAATTTAATAACTGAAGATTGTAAGCTTAAACTCTTCAGATAGAGGTAGATTTTTGCTAGTACTATTTACACTCTTAAATAGCCTTGAATGATTCATTTTGCAATCCTTCACCCAGGTTACAGTTAACTCCTTTCAGTGAACTCATTGCAGTTCAACTAATTCCTTATCCATTTCACATTATTCTCATGTAGCTGGAGCAAAACTTTTATAGGGATGTCTGTCTGTCTTTGGTGGTCACAACTCTGAAATCCTGCTATTTACACACATTAGCACTTAACATAAAAACTGAAAGGTGATAGAATAGAAAAATGCATCATCTTCAGAAATTCTCCAATACACCTGAAAGTATGGTCAAATGTTACTAACCCACTCGGCATTTATCACTGTGGAAAATATAAAATTCTAGACCATTTCATTTTGATATTTTGGTGCCTAAAAGATGATTGATAACATATTTAAAAAGCAATCTAATTTTTAAGCAGGAAAGGTTATTTATTTTGCCCTCTCACAATATACACAAGAAAAAGTGGCATTTTTGACATCCGCATGAATGGCAACTGCAAATGAATGTTCTGGAATTTGATGTGAATAAATATGAGCTCATCTCATAATTATAGAGAGAATTGAATCAATTTAACATTTAGTCTTCAAATGAACAATGCAACTTTTAGGGAAATGGATATACAAAAAGTATCATTTTGAACCATATAACATATTTGATGGTCAGTTCTCTGGCTTTCATGGGAAAGGTACTTGTTTATCAACCTGGTCAGTTTATCTACTAATATTATGACACTTGAGAATTTCAGTGTTGTTTTATTATTATTATTATTGACAGAAATATATATGCTAACAAGAAAATAATTATGCTACAAAGCAAAAATTCATATGACAACATTCATTGTAACTATTATGCTTAAATATAAAAAATGTGCTTTAGTTATGTATTTGTCACCGAACTGTTTTGGTTAACCATGAACCAGGAGAAATATATGACATCCCTTGGACATATTTCTAATCAACAATATTTATAACTTGATATATAATAACATTTAAGTCCACAGTGTATTAGAAAAATCACTTAAGAAATTTATAAAGGCTTACAAGAATGAAGAGAAGTTATATATATTCTTGACTCTAAGTATATGGGTATCTGTGAACCCACTTTACGCTATTTTATTCCCATCAAAGGCTAAAATCAACACATAAGTCTTATAGTTTCATCTTGATTGAGATTCTAATAAATTCTGTGAATATAATACACTCTGAGATGAAATGAATATAACAAAGATATTTTTGCCTAAGTTTTTATTTCCCTGCTTTGACATCAATTTATAATTTTAAGGACTTTATTCAAAATTAACCAAACACAACTTTCAGAGATAGGCTTGTGCCATGTGAGTCTTGGTATATTTTTCACAAGGATGCATAAATTAAGGGTTTGCAATGTGCAATGTGCAAACTAAAGAGCCCCTTAATGAAAGTGAAAGAAGAGAGTGAAAATGCTGGCTTAAAGCTCAACATTCAGAAAACTAAGATCATTGCATCCAGTCCCATCACTTCATGGCAAATAGATGGAGAAATAATTGAAATAGTGACAGACTTTATTTGGGGGGGCTCAAAAATCATTGCCTGTGGTGACTGCAGTCATAAAATTAAAAGATGCTTATTCCTTGGAAGAAAAGCTAGACAGCATATTAAAAAGCAGAGACATTACTTTGTCAACAAAGGTCTGTCTGGTCAAAGCTATGGCTTTTCCAGTAGTCATGTATGAACGTGAGAGTTGGACTATAGAGAAAGCTGAGCGCCAAAGAATTGATGCTTTTGACCTGTGGTACTGGAAGACTCTTGAGAGTCCTACTGCAAGGAGATCCAACCAGTCCATCCTAAAGGAAATCAGTCCTGAATACTCATTGGAAGGACTGATGCTGAAGTTTAAACTCCAATAGTTTAGACTCCTGATATGAAGAACTGACTCATTGCCAAAGACCCTGATGCTGGGAAAGATTGAAGGCACGAGGAGAAAGGAACGACAGGATGAGATGGCTGGATGGCATCACCAACTCGATGGACATGGGTTTGAGTAAGCTCTGGGAGTTGGTAATGGACAGGGGTGCCTGGCATGCTGCAGTCCACGGGGTCACAAAGAGTTAGACGTGACTGAGCAACTGAACTGAACTGAACTGAATGTGCAAAATGGGACCTGGAGGCACTTCATAGTATTTTTTCTTTTAAAATCTGACCAAGTAATTTTGCCTGTTTCAATTCTTGAATGCTTTCTAACAAACCACCTCAAAAATTGGTAGTTAAAACAATTTATTGTTTCTCAAAACCTTATGAGTTCACTGGATAGTTCCTTGGCTCTATCATATCACAAATGGACTAGAAGATCCAAGAAAACTTCTTTCCTCTTGGTACAGACTCCAACCTGACTACCCTCTGCTTCCTCCGAGCAACCTCTCTCTTTGTGTGGTGTGTCCACAGGGAGTCAGTAGATCTCTTCCTTTCACAGATACAAGAACTTAATACAGGGTATTTAGGTTCTAAGAAAATCAAACTGTTACTAGAAACTGCATGGCCCCTTAGGAACCAAGAATTGGCATAGTTTCACTTCCACTTTTGGTCAAGACAAGTTTTGAGTCCAGAACAGAATTAAAGGGAAAGAAACAAAAATCATTTCTTGATGGGAGGGTGAGTACATATATACAGGAAGTGATGTGGTTATTGGTGACATTTTACATCTCTGTATATTTTGAATATAATTTTAGCTTAGAATGGATATATTAGAAATCTTGTTATCCTTAAAACATAAAAATTTAGGGAAACATTTAGGAGTATTTTTTGGAAGAAAATATTATTTTTGATTTTAGTTTTCTGTATAATATTTTATATACTTTCCACTTTGGACTTACTTATACTTTAAAAATTAGTAAACTGTTCTTTTGCTCTTTTCCCCCAAATGTTTCAAATGACTATTGCATGGAAAAGTCAACATAAGGAACAAAAACCAAAATTTCAGGGTTTGTGAAGTTTAAAACAGATTTTGCTGTTTTAAACAGCACAGGACACTCTAAATAGGTAGTTAATTTCTCTGTTGCCTATACCATTCCTTTTAAATTTCTGTATTGTCCTGATGCTAAATATTTGAATAGTGAAAGACAACGTTTCCCACATGGTACTGAAAATTATTTCAGTGCCCAAGTCTGGTGGTATTATTTCATTAATAATCCTCAATAGCTCCTCTATCTTCTAAGGAAGAAAATCCAAGGCCCTAACATGAACTGTAAAACCCTAAGTCAGGTTCTCATCTACTTCTCTAGCCTCTTCTGGCACCTGGACCTCTGGTCCCTCTGGATCTGAATCTTGCCTTCTTCACTTTCTCAGTCTTGCTCTGCCTCCTCTCCTCATCTGCTCTTCCTTCTATATAAACGTCTTCCCTCACATCCAACAAATCAAGCACCTAGTCAGCAACCCCCTTGAAAGTCTTCACTGGCTTTTCCTATTTTGTCATGTCATCTTCTTATAGCACCACGGGGCTCTTCTCCTGGGCTTTTAGCACAAGTGCTACTTTAAGTGACAATTTAATTCAAATATGTCTTCTCCGAATGCTCTAAGATTCATGAGTACAAGGAACGTTTCTCCAAGCCCTAATACTACAAGCAGAGTCTTGCATATGGGGAATAGATGATAAACAATTACTGAATGAATCAATGAATGAAAATACAGTGAATAAGGTGGTTACTTAATGCACAGCAGGTAGAAATGTTGATAGGTATTACTTTTTAATAGGTACAAAGAGTGAAAATGAATCTCTAATAAAAGAAAAAAGTTATCTAAAGTATTGAAATCAGTTGACACAACTGAAGTGAAGTGAATTTATTCATTAGCAAAACGGCCAAGTAAATGGTTTATGTTAGCAAACTCACAGGGGTAGGTAGTGTTGTCTGTCACTCAGCAATATTTCTCATCCTCCTCTTGTCAGGTACACAAGCAATTTCACCTTTTCACTCTCCTGAGTGATCTGCTTTAGTCAATGAAGTGTGAATGCAAGTATATGTATCACTTCTGGGTAGAAGCACTTAAATGTCGCTGCAAGACTCTAGAATTCTCTTTTCTGAAAGCAAAGTGCTTGTGGAAGCACATGTGCACGTGAAATTTTAGCACTTAGTTTTCTCATGGAGGATAGTTTCCTCAGAGATGCGTACACAGAAATCTTAGAGAGTCAGAGGTTGTTTCCCTTGTGTGGGAATCCCTGGTGGCTCAGATGGTAAATAATTTGCCTGCAATGCAAGAGGCCTGGGTTTGATACCTGGGTCAGGTAGATCCCCTGAAGAAGGAAATGGCCACCCACTCTGGTATTCTTGCTTGGGAAAACCCTATAGACAGAGGAGTCTGGCAGGCTACAGTCCATGGGGTCCCAAAGAGTCAGACGCAATTGACAATTTTACTTTCATTTCCCTTATGCACTGTTGGTGAGATTATACATTGTTACAATCATTATTGAGAACAGTATGGTGGTTTCTCAAAAAATTAAAAACAGAGCTTCTATATGATCCAGGCAGTCATTCTGGGTATATATCTGAAAGAAATGAAATCACTGTCTTGAGGATATGTGTGTGTGCTAAGTCACTTTAGTCGTGCGTGACTCTTTGTGACCCTATGGACCCTGTTTTGGATGTGAATGGTGGTGCTAGTGGGTTGGAAAGAGTCAGACACAACTGAGCAACTGAACTGAACTGAACTGAACTGGTGGCACTAATGGTAAAGAATCCACTTACCAATGCAGGAGATTCCAGATTTGATCCCTGGGTCTGGAATTTCCCCCGGAGGAGGAAATGGCAACCTACTCCAGTGTTCTTGCCTGGAGAATCTCATTGACAGAGGAGCCGCAAAGAGTCAGACATGACTGAGCATGCACACACCAATCCAGCATATTTTTTATCCATAAAAAAGAAAGAAATCCTCCCATTTATGACAACATGGATGAACTTTGAGGGCGTTATGCTAAGTAAACTGAGCCAGAGAGTGGAAGACAAATACTACATAATCTTACTTACATGTAGAATCTAGAAAAACCAAATCTATAGAAACAGAACAGACTGGCAGTTGCCTGAGGTGAGTAAATATGGGGAAAGTGAGTAAAGGTAGTCCAAGTGTACAAACTTCCAGATATAAAATGAATAAGTTCTTGGAATGTAATGCATGCATAGTGAATATAATTAATTGTATTGTATTGTATAATTGTATAATTGAAAGTTGCTAAGAGAGTAGATCTCTCAAGTTCTCACCATAAAAAAAGGTGACTGTGTAAGGTGATGAATATGTTAACTAACCTTACTGCAGTAATCATTTTGCCATATAAAGACCTTGCTCAATTTCCAGTGGGGTTACATCTTAATAAATCCAACATAAGTTGAAAATATAAATCAAAATACATTTTATATACCTAACTTATCAAACATCATGTAATTTATTGAATACTATACTAAAAGTAGAAATACAGAGTGGTTTGTGTATCAGCTGTTTACCCTTGTAATTGCCTGGCAGATAGGGAATTGCAACTGACTGTTGCCCAGCATCAAGAGAGATTATACTGCATACATTAGCCTGAGGAAAAGATAAAAACTCATAATTCCAAGTACAATTTCTACTGGATGCATATCACTTTCTCAACATCATAGAGTCAGAAAATTGTAAGTTGAGCCATTGCACATTGAGGATTCTCAGTATACATACATCAAAACTTGATGTTGTATACCTTAAACTTACATAATGTATCAATTATATCTGAAAAGAAGCTAGAAAACAAACAAAAAACAAGTGAAGAGAGGATTCAGTAATAAGCATACAATAATACTTGATTTCTTGTTTGTGTCTATATTGCTCTATTCAAAGTAGATTGCTTTGACATCTACTGAATATACATCATTGAATAAAATGACCTTTGTTAAAAAAATGATTTAGGGATTGTTTGTTACTGCAGCATATCCTGATTTATGAATACTGTGATTCTGGACTAGAAATAAAACATGTTTGTTTGATGGCTTTTATCTTTTTCATTCAATATATGAAACAAAATATGAATATTTTCAGGTCTAAATCACACACAAAAACTATGCCTGAAGTGCTGTTTGGCAAAGCAAAATACTTCATTATTTTCCTCCAAATTAAGATAGAATCCCATATGGACATAGCAAGCTATACTAAGTTAAATGCAGGTTAACAGAAAAATAAGAAATTCTTCTACTGAGCATCTGGAGAAAAAAATTATGTGTCTCATAATATTTTTAGATAACTGAAGATCAAGAAATTATTACATACCTCACACATAACTCTTTCTCTGTAATTTATAAATTGTTTATGAATCTAGAGATCTTTACAATTACATATTTTACCCTGAAATCGATTTCCTATTACCTGTATGCACTTTTGAGTCACCATTTTATTTCAAATCCCCATAAAAACCATGACATACATCAACTCCAAAGACAGAGCAAACAGAGTTTGTAGTGATGTGATAAATAATGGTTTAAATTTCCTTATTGCTTCATCATGGAGTGGATTACTGTGGTTGCCAAGGGCAGAGATATAAATTTAAGTTTAACATTAATTATCATTTTAATATGTACTATTTTTTACACCATTAGATTTAGATGACATTCTAATAGCATACTTGGAATGAGCACAGATGTATTTGAATTTATGTTTCTTTGGTATATCTAGAATCTACATTTATTAAACAAGCATTTATTGAGCACTCACCACATGGCAAATACTGTCCTAAATATTAGAACTAAAAAGTTGAAGGCATAGTTCCTATCTTTAAGAGACTTCAGACTTATTGATTTAGAATTGTTTGTGATCTGATGAATAATCTAGGTCAAATAGTGATTTCATTTTATAAGATGGAACAATAATTTTGTATCACGTATAGTTATAAAAGTACATTTGGAAACATTAACTCAATTAGTTCCTCCAGATTTGTGAAATCCAATTCAGGTATCACTGTGAACATATAGAAACTGAGGTTTAGAGAGTGTTTCATACATTTTACAAGGTTTCACACTTAAAATACAATGAGGTAAACATATTATAAACTGAAAAAAGCTTGATGTGTATGTATGAAAATTCAGGGTTATTTCCTTGTATGATGCATTTCTAGAGCATAGGGAAAAAAATCCCAATGGAAAAAATTGACCAAGAATATAAGCTGACCTTAACAATAGTCATGATACAACTGGGTCAAACACCATGAAATATTTGCCTGCATTTATGAGAAAAGGTGAGTTAGAGAAATATTGAAATAAATTTTATTTGTGTGGTTGTTTTGCCACTGAATAGAGAGCATTTACAATTAATGACATGTATTGTTTATAAATATCTGGGCAATGGGAATTCATTTGCCTGAAAGTACCAAGGAATTTGTCTTCCTAAAGTACAATTTAGTAGCAAACACAGTGACATCTTCAAAATAGTACTTTGGCAGATCATTTCACATTGACATTATAATACTAGAAATTTATTTTTAAGGGATCATCAGACATGTGAAAGATCCAGGTACAAGGATATATGCACCACAGCACTTTTATAAGTAGAAAATAGATAGAAAAAGCTAAATATCTAATAACAGTTTGTTGTTTTGAGTAAACTTACAGCATACCCATCTGGTGGGGTATCCTTCAAATTTAGGAGAATATTTATCATACTCAAAATGTACACAATATGTTAATGAATGAAAACCAGTTAAAAACAGAACACATAGATCCATCCCAATGTTGTATCTTACACACACATACACATACACACACACACAAGATAACTGAAAAGATGCAGGATAATGAGTAATACATATTTTTCTGCAATTCCAAATTTTATATAATAAATATGTATAATTCTCATTATCAGTTAAAAAATGGGGGTTAAAAAGTGATATTGTTTGTTTTCAATTTCCTCCACTGCTATATAGACTAATTTACTGAAGTTTTAAGAATTAATGTAGTTTGCAAATTTTGAACATATTTCATTATAGGGAGTCCACAAGTACCATTTACTTGATGAAAATGAGCAACATTCAGGTAAAGGAGTTGACATGTGATTAAAAAATTATGTGAACATGTATATAAAATGAGATGCTATTTGTTGTTAATCGACATTTTTCACATAGCTTATGAATCAACTGGATAGCCTAGAATAAATCACTATATATGATAAGTAAGTAAGTAAGTAAATAAAGTCACTCAGTCGTGTCCAACTCTTTGTGACCCCATGGACTGCAGCCCACCAGGCTCCTCAGTCCATGGGATTCTCCAAGCAAGAATATTGGAGTGGGTTGCCATTTCCTAGAGGGATAACTATTATTCCAAACAAATATGCATTCTTTTTTATATAGTTTTTTCTGTGTTTCTCACTGCATAAGGTTATTATTTCCTTAAAAATTATCTTGGAATTAAATATTTTATTAAAATTCTAATGCTTATTTCTCAAGTAAGATATAAAATTAATCATGTAAACTCCTCCCAACAGGTAGAGATGAATATTTAATCAAATCCAAGAACACATATTAGAATTTCAATTCCACAATAGCAGGACTCTTCTCCGTCCTGTTCATAGTTGTACTCCAGCACCTGAAATTGCATCAATCACATAGTAAGGATTCAGTCAGTATTTGTGGGATTAACATATTAGTAAAAATTATTGTCAATGAACCAGGCAGTGAATGCACATAGAAGAACAAGTCAGGGCCCAAGCTTTTTGAAACTCAGACACTGGGGAGAGCAAAACCACAATAAATCATTAAAAAATTAAAATAATGTCCAAACTTCCATGAAAACAAAGTGACTGTGTCTATAAGACAATAATTGTAAATTTATACATCACATGTTTTCAGTAATTTGAAAAGAAAATATTGAAAAATTTTAGTGTTCTGAAATGTTACTTAATTAACCTTGAAAATTCCTTTTACTATTGCTTTATTATCAGTATAATTTATTGAATTATAATTAGTCAGTATTAAATTATTTAAAATTATTGATTTGGATTAACCAGAATTTTGGGATAAATTGAAATAATATCATATACAAATAAAGGCATGAAAGAAAAGAAGCTAAAACTCTTTAAAATATACTTTAGGACATCCAAAGATATATTTATAAGTCTTGAAAAGTCAATGGCATATAATGGTTTTTCTGTTGTTCCTTGTTTCTTTGTGGAAAATGACTTTTACCATTTAAGTGAAGAAACCACTAATGGTAACAGAAATTGTCTCAAGTATTGTGCAGATGATGGACGTGTATTTGTAAATGTATGAAAACTTCTCTCTGGTTCTCTATGTTGAGCCACACAGGGCAAAAAGATTATTTTTCTTTTAAATTCCATTCTCTCTTTGTCTATAAGAAAACTTCTCTCACTCTGAACATCTTATAACAATAGATGAAATTAGAGTACAGTCAACTAAGACAGAGCTTTCCCCATCAAAGTGCTCTCCCTATAGCTTGGCAGGAAGCAATCTGTATAGACATCATTGGCACAAAATAATAATAATATTAGCATCTCTGAAAAAAAGTGTATTATTTTCAGAGAATTTTAATTTTAATATGAATCTTAAATATACACTTTTGTGTTGATTTATATATATATGGCAATGTCAGAATTAACATATCTGTGAGCACAACAGATTCACAATTTAGCATGTTTGAGAACCCCACCAGGGGCTTCCCTGGTGGCTCAGATGGTAAAGCATCTGCCTGCAATGCATGAGACCTGGGTTCGATCCCTGGGTAGGGAAGATCCCCTGGAGAAAGAAATGACAACCCACTCCAGTACTCTTGCCCGGAAAATTCCATGGACAGAGGAGGCTTGTAGGCTACAGTCCATGGGGTCGCAGAGTTGGACACAACTGAGCAACTTCACTTCTACTTCTAAGAATTTGCTAACAAGATTAAAAGCCTAGAAAACATCTTAATGTTACATGTTCAGGGGAAAATCACTCAATCCTTGAGTGATTGTAAGCTTTTCGTCTCAATAAAACTTTAAGGATTTCTTAATTTACTTTTATAATAGTCAAAAGAAAAGTAGCAGCATATCTGGTTTCTGATTTCTTTCCTTTGCTGCTCTTTACTGATTAGAGGAATTTGACAGATGCCAGAGAGGAAAATTATGTTCTTTGGCTAAGAGCTCCATTCCAACAACTATAATACACTCCTGATACTTGCAAAGATACTATAAAAGCCTGTATACAGTTTCTTACACAGCCCTGTTAGTCATGCAAATGTAAAAGAAGCCAAATAAATTAAATTTTGAAATAATAAGCAAATAAAATTTTGAAAGTAAAGTGTACATAATGGTTTTTTATACACAAGACTGAGAAGTTACTAGAAACTCTGAAATACATCATATTTGAGTTTCTTCTTGCTGCTTGAAAAGGAGACTTTACAAAAACTTTTAAAATCCATCCAATCCAGTATCTTCACTTTCAGTCAGCAGAACTCACCTAAAATAATGATCTGTTTAGCACTCAGATTTACTGTGTCATTAGAAATTGCTCTGCAAAAAACCATTTTGAATAATTGCTTCTACATTTTAAGAATTTGCTCATCATTAAACTTAAAGAAGAAGGCTGAGCACCAAAGAATTGATGGTTTTGAACTGTGGTGTTGGAGAAGACTCTTGAGAGTCCCTTGGACTTCAAGGAGAGCCAACCAGTCCATTCTGAAGGAGATCAGCCCTGGGATTTCTTTGGAAGGAATGATGCTAAAGCTGAAACTCCAGTACTTTGGCCACCTCATGTGAAGAGTTGACTCATTGGAAAAGACTCTGATGCTGGGAGGGATTGGGGGCAGGAGGAGAAGGGGACGACAGAGGATGAGATGGCTGTATGGCATCACTGACTCAATGGACGTGAGTTTGAGTGAACTCTGGGAGCTGGTGATGGACAGGGAGGCCTGGTGTGCTGCGATTCATGGGGTCGCAAAGAGTCAGACACGACTGAGCGACTGAACTGAACTGAACTGAAACTTAAAGAATTAATATAACAACTACTCTCAAAGAATACACAAACTTCACATATTCTAACTAAATTCTAGAGTGTCGCTTAACATATTTTCTCATTGAATGAACTGGTCCTTTTGGACTGAATCAGACATTTCGGTAAGTTAAAGTAATGTCTGTGGAACCAGTGGACACACTGATACAGTCAATTTTGTGTGCTGTGCTTAGTTGTTCAATTGTGTCTCACTCTGTGGCCCCATGGACTGTAGGCCACCATGCGCCTCTGTCCATGGGGTTCTCCAGGGAAGAATACTGGAGTGGGTTGCCATGCCCTTTTCCAGGGGATCTTCCCAACCCAGGGATCGAACCCAGGTCTCCCACATTTCAGGCAGATTCTTTTTAGCATTATCCATTCCTTATTAGTGGAGAAGGCAATGGCACCCCACTCTAGTACTCTTGCCTAGAAAATCCCATGGACAGAGGAGCGTGGTAGGCTGTAGTCCATGAGGTCACTAAGAGTCAGACATGACTGAGCGACTTCACTTTCACTTTTCACTTTCATGCATTGGAGAAGGAAATGGCAACTCACTCCAGTGTCCTTGCCTGGAGAATCCCAGGGACAGGGGAGCCTGGTGGGCTGCCATCTCTGGGGTCGCACAGAGTCAGACACATCTGAAGCGACTTAGCAGCAGCATTCCTTATTAGATAATGTGAGGATCTAAGAGTTACTGAAAAAATTAAGGAAAGTAATCTTTCATTTCTGTTAAAAAAATCTGTTTTTAAATTTCAGAATCAACTTTCAGATTAATATTTTGGAATGAGTGTATGCCTCCATTCATAACATACCATAGAATAGATCCAAAACATAGCAAAAGATATATGTGAAATAAAATAGAGTATCAGAGAAAAAACTACCAGCAAGCCAGAAAATTTGATGACTTTCTAAAAGACAGAAAATATGAGGAAAAGTCCAGCCAACATGAAAGTATATGCTATTATGCAATATAATGAGAATGGTGTCATTTCCACCACAGGCACATGAAATGCTCTCTAAGTATAATATACTTTTAAAACAAATACATACATATATATATATATATATATATATATATATATATAT
>SJXQ01002875.1:57900-231927 GCA_006408695.1 Aepyceros melampus
ATATATATATATATATATATATATATATATATATATATAAAACTAAAATTGTCAATGAAAAATGCTCAGGGGACCAAAAATGAAGAGAAAATTCAAATGTAGACTGGTGAGGAAGTGGTAAAGCCAAAATAACCCAAGGTAAAATGAATCCTGCATGAAATAGGGCTCTTGAAAGACTGTGTTTTTCTGGCAGAAAAAAAGTCTCTCATAGGTAGCCAGAACACCAAGTTTATGACACACTGGTGGTAGGGCTCAAATTTATCCCATCTGCATGATGAGGTAATTTTAGGCCAAAAAGTTAACACAGAAAGTATTCTAAAATAAGAAGAAATTATAGAGTCACTCTAGGGGCAAAAGTGAAGCAATGTTACAGAGAAGCATCTTCAGCTCACATAATGCTGGACTCTTAGATGGAAAGCAACATCTGCTGAAAGTGAATTTGTCTTAAAAGGAAATCGTAAACAGATAATGAATAGCCACCATGAGGGAGGTCCAGCAGATACCAGTAATGGAATAATTTGCCTCTAAAAATTAAAACTAGTCAAACAAAATTCAATTTTGAAATAAGCTTAGTTAAATTTTTGGAGTGTTAAAGGATGGAAGAGAATGTTAGTCACAAACAGAATTCAGTTCAGTTCAGTCGCTCAGTTGTATCTCTTTGCGACCCCATGAATCAAGCCTCCCTGTCCATCACCAATTCCCGGAGTCCACCCAAACCCATGTCCACTGAGTCGATGATGCCATTCAAGACAATTTAAAAAAATTGAAATAATAGAAATCTAAACATATTTTCTCAGTGTTTCCCAGCTGGTTCAGTGATAAAGAATCTTCCTGCCAATGCAGGAGGGATGGGTTCAACCCCTGAGCTGGGAAGATCTCACATGCCCCTGAGCAACTAAGCCTGTGCACCACAACTCCTCAGCCTGTGTGCTTGAGATCCCGACTCAGTCCATGAGCCGCAGCTCCTGAAGCCCGCAAGCCTGGAGTCTGTGCGCTGCAGTAAGAGATGCCACTGCAATGAGAAGCCCACACACCATAACCAGAGAGTATCCTTTACTCACCACAACTAAAGAAAAAGCCCACACAGCAATGAAGACCCAGCACAGCCAAAAATAAGTTAGTTAGTTAAAATTTCTTTTGCTGAAAGGAAAAATAAGTATATGAAGTATAGATCTGAGGAAATCACAAAGAATACTACACAAAAAAGGAAAGTATAAAGACATATAAAATAAGACACAGAAGAACAGAAGAATCAAATAATTAATGAGTATCTTGAAGGAAAAAACAAAGAGATGGAGGGGAAGAAATATTAAATATAGAGTAGCTGAGAATTTTTTAGAATTGAGAAAAAACAGATTTAGGAGTTGGTGGAGTCCTAAGTATTGGAGAAGGAAATGGCAACCCACTCCAGTGTTCTTGCCTAGAGAATCCCAGGGATGGGGGAGCCTGGTGGGCTGCCATCTATGGGGTCGCACAGGGTCGGACACGATTGAAGCACTTAGCAGCAGCAGCAGCAGGAGTCCTAAGTGAGATATATTTTTTAAAAAATCACACCTACGTACACTACTGTGGTAAACCCAAAGACATCGATGCAAGGAAAATTTCCTAAAATCTACAAGAATTAAAGACATATATCTTCAGAGTCATAATTAGACTAGGAGCAGTTTTTTCATGAGCAAAAAATTATATTCCAGAAAGTCATCAGACACAATATGCAAAAATGGTTGAGAGAAAAATAGATAGCGGTCATTATCAAGTTCTGTAACCACCTATACAATTATTGTAGATATAAGGAAAATAAGTAATTTTCTCAGACATAAATTTTAAGAGAGTTTAATACTGTTTCTAGAATCACCTGCAAGTGATCTTTAGTATACAGGAAATGAATCCATGAAATGCATGTTTGTAGCTAGAAGATGTAGGAAATAAATGTCAGAAAAACATGTCATGTGTCTCAGTAAACACTGACAAAAATATTGGAAACAGTTTAAAAATAAACTGAAAATAAAATAGAAAGGTAGACACTAGGTAAAATATCTTGGGGAAAATTTAAACAAGTCATTATCCTGTTGGTGAAAGGACAGATATATTATCTTCAGCTATTTTAGAAAATATAAGGTTATATATTATGTTAGGGTATTAATTTTTACTGAAATTCAATAAAGAGAGCATCCAACTTTTAAGACAGTAAAAATGTATACAGAATAATTGATCAATAAAAGGCAGTAAACAATAAATATAATAAACTGTTGAAATCATCTCTGGGAAGTAGGACTAGAAGGGTGCAGAGAGGAATTTTTTAGTCTAGAATGTTTCCTGTGGTTTCAAATTTCATTTCTGTTGTTTCCAGGTGTATGTGTTACTTTTTTAAAATATTAAAATTTTAATTTTTTTTAAATATAGAAGAAAATTTTTAGTAACAACAGGAAAGAAATGCATAAGCATCTTGCCATGGCTTTCTTTGGTGAAAGGAATTATGGCTTTGTGTGTGTATGTTTTGCTTAAACTGCTTTTTAAAAATGTATTGCATTTATAATCAGAAAATTAAATAAATTCTTAGTCTAGATTAGGTCTGATTGTTTGGTGTATGCAGAAATATCACCACTGTTTTTAAGCTATATGGATCTGAGGGCCAGCATCTCTAAAGCTTCTCTCAATGCTCCTTACCTCCATTTTTATATCTGTGTTTTATACTTCCAAATTTAGCTTTCTATTAAATAACCAATATAATTGATTGGATGATAATTGTAATTTCATTATTTTCATTATTTTATATTATTGCTTCTCAATCCTGAAGCTTTTTAGACAAGTGTTATAGTAGTGATACTAAGATTAAAATGATTTAAAAACTACTACAAAGAGTGCCTATTAATTTCAAGGCTTTCTTCCAAGGTGTTTTCACATATTAACCCATTTAATCCTCTTGCTAATACTATGAAGTATTTTTCTTTCCTTTAGATATGGGGAAACCAAGGTGTAGAGAGGCTAAGTAACTCACCCAAGACCACAAGGCTACTCTGTGCTGGATGTAGAGAAGAGCAGGTGATGGATGGCACTTCAGCTCGAGTGGCCTGCCATCAGGATCCTGCTTATCACTTTAGAGCCATGCAGAGAAAGTGACTTAATTTGAACATGTTTTACCAGTAAGAACATTCATTTTGTTACTTCATAGAATACATGATTCTTTTATTGCTTCTTTAAAAATATCAATATCTAAATAATTTCATTCATTTATTCATGTAACTGGAAACCGATTATGCTTCAGTTTTATATCCACTCTACTGCCATTAAATATTTGAGAGAGCTAATTTTGATTCATGTTACTAGGACCCAAATTTACTGTAAATTATGTTAGGATTCATTGCAAGATAGGTAAGTAGGCCATAGACTCCCTCATGAAAGACTAATAGAAGATCATAAGAATGGCCTTGACTCTGTGGTTTTTTTTTCTCCCTCTAGTTTGTCCTGTGTTAGGCCTTGACTATAATAAGTATTTAATACGAGAATACACAGTGCACAAAAATTCAATTTTAACTAAAACGCTCTTGTCAATATGAATAATGAGAATAATTTAATTTTCTAATGAAATTTCCATTTAAAAGAATTTTTCCAAACTGAAAGATTTTTACTTAAAACTTATTAAAGAGATTTCTATTCCTCTCTTATTTTACAGAAACAACAAAGAAAGAAAAATATAGTGGTGATGGTAGGATAGAAAACAAAGCAAAAACCCCCGTCTTCAGTGAAAAATGTGAGTAGACATTATCCCAAAACAGACTCTGAAGAACATTTACATCACTGCTTAAAAAAAAAAAAAAGACTTAAAGGAAGGTGCATCAGGATAAAGTGATAATTACTTTCTCCTTCTCTTACTTTTAGGAGGATGCAGTTTGCCTCTAAACCTGATACCTTGTACTCGTGCCCCCACACACTTGAACAGCCTACCCTACCCTATCCATAGTGATATATGGTTCTACAATTTGTTGCAATTGTTTAACTTACACTGTTACATTACTATCATTCAAAAATCATAGTTCATATAAGGGTTGATTCTTGTTGTACATTCTTAGGATTATGACAGATATATAATGATACGTATCTGCCACTATAGTGTCATACAAAATCATTTCAGTGCCTTAATTATCATCTCTACTCTGCTTGTGCCTACATCTCTGCCTATTTTAAAAGAAAAAGAAGATCAAAGGGGTGAAGAAAGGGGAAGTGCAGATAAAAAATGTCAATCTCAAGAAGAATCAGCCCCTGTTTGGAAGAAGTGCTTAGACAGTTACTCTTACATAGAGTTATTATCTTCTGCATTATTTTTAAAAAGAAAATCAAAGTGAACTGAAAATGTATAAAATTAAAAATAATTTGGATAATGTAATAGATGTTGAAGACAGACACATGAGACCCAACATGCCCATAATGGGTGTTCCTGAAGAAAAAGAAGAAGTAATATAAAATTACAATTTTATATTATAATATTTTATTTATTATTATAATCGCCACATTCTCTGGGGGGAAAAATCAAATATATAGTGTAACAATAAAAAATTGAAATAAATAATCTCAAATCAGTGAGGTACACCATCCTCAAGCCAAGTTGATGAAGACTAACCTACTTCAGAACATATTCTGGCAAAAACAACCAACCAAACAAATAAGAATCATGTGGCCATCCATCACAATAAAATAAAGTTATATACAAGGATGAAAACTTCAGATATATCTAAAAACTATTGGACAGCAACATTCAATACGGGAAGTGTCCTCAGCATTGTTTATAAATATTTACAAACCTCTGAAGGGAAAAAAATAAATTTTATTCAAGAAAGATAACTTGTCTTCCATGTTCAAAGCAAATGGAAGAAACATTCTATCTAAGCACACAGAAAATACAGCATCTATGACAGTTTCTTTGATGGAGGGCTAAAAATGAACTCTAGCAACCCAAGAAATAAAGATTCAAAGTAAAGAATACAGGAATGGTAAATTGAGCAATTGGTAAGGATTGAATCTTTTAAAACTTGAAATAAGTCCAAATGAAGACTGTAGGAATTAAGCCAGGATATAAATTCTGTAAATCTCAGTAATATAAAACTGATACTATAATTAAAAATCAGGTGATATGTGTAAGAGAGATAAAGTCCATGTGCTAATTTCTTTATCACAACAAGGACTTATAAGAGATAGTATAATATTTAAACATTCATTCTAAAAATGACTTCAAACTATTAATTTTATAATTGTTGTTCTTAACTCTAAGGCAATTTTTTCTGGAACTAATCTTTCTCTTGGAAAGAAATGAATGCCTGTAACTTTGTCATTTTTTTTCAGTTTTATATCAGCTTTCTTTTTTCGCTGCGTAGTCCAAATGTTAAAATAAATTCAATACCTTTGTCAGAGTAGGGTAAGATAATGTCTTTTTAACAGAACGTCTGTCTATGGATCTGTCATCTATCTATTTATCATCATCATCATTGATCATATTATGTAAATACTTACTTGCAAGAATATAAAAAATAAATATATGGTAAGAAGTCATGCTTACTAAAGTCTTTCTTACTCAATGAATAGCATTGGGATCTCCAATGATAGTCTTTAAATTTATAATTGCTATTATGGGTATTGAGAGTATTTTTTTCAAACTTTTCGGTTTAGTTTGAGTTATTTTTAATGAATATACTGTATGCTACTGTATTCTACTATGATGTTAAAATAAATACATAAGTGAATAATAAGCAAATATTATTTGCTTAAAAGCCATAACCTTCCTCCTTCCCTAAGTTTGGACCAAATGTGTAATAATTTGTTAAATGACAATTTAAATTTGTTTTCATTAAGAAAAGTTACATGGAGAATTAAAAAAAAAAGTATTCTGGAACTTCACTAGAGATGCTCAAAGGAAGTCATGCACTGTAGTTGATGAGATTTTTTTATAAGATGTGATAAGTTATGCATTTATATAACCTCATATAAGGCCTTATATAAAAGTTTACAGATTTATATGTTTATAATCTTTGGACTACATAGCCATGATGTTGCTTTTAAAAAATCACTAAAGCATCAAAGATGAAATAGCTCTGTACTTCTGTTTGTTATACAAATCATGTCAGTATTTTTGTACGTGTCTGTTTGTTCTGTGAATTTGTGCAGGTTTACATGTATGAGAGAAGGGAGAGGTAAGGGAGAGTGTGCTTAAATATCTTTTTTGCCTATAAAATACAATACACATAAATTGGTAAAGCCTTTAAAAACAAGAATAAAGAGGATGATAAACAATCCCATCAGACGAATGAAAATTGTTCAAAACAAGCAATTCAGTATTCAACATATGGCTTCTTTTTTTTACAAAGATCTCTGAAAAACATTGCCACTGTAGATAAGATTATGAATACCTCATTTTCCGAATTGATTCTGTGTAATTCTACTGTTCTCCCTATTTTTCCTCTTGGTATAACTTCTATTTAGTCATTCTGTGAATGTTTCTCAGAGGACATAGTCAGGATGCTGATTATTTAAACATAAGTAGTTTACAATTGGAGAAGCAAAACTATGAATTCCAATTTTCCCCCAAACTCCCAATGTTGACTGTATTCCATTAACTAACGGGTTATATGTGGCTAATCTCAGAGCTCTTAAAAGTTTTGTTCCCAAGTCACCAACTTTTGAAACTTTCCATAAAGTATTATACATACCTTAATACTGACAAGCTTAACTATTATAAATGGCAACTCCAGAAACTATTATCTAGAAGCTACATAAATGGCACAATATCAGATGAATTTTGCAAGCTCATGTGACCTCCAGTCTTACTTTGCTTCCCTAACCGAAACCTTCCCCAAGGAAACTTTTCCTAAACCTTCCTTTAAACCATCCGTTGGACACTGTAAACCCCACCCCTTTACCCTTTGATGAAAACATTTAGCAATCACATCTTCCATTTGCCGGTACAGAAAGGGCGTAAAGCCATCTGAAAGTACTAGAATTAGCACTGTCATCCCCGCTTGCCCATTAGTTTTACTGCAGCAAAGACTAATGCAACACTGAAAAATATACCTGTAGTCTCTTTCCCTGGTTTGATCCTAAGCTCTTCCGAATACAGATTCAATACATTTTCTTTCACAGGAATAAATGCATTTTAAACATCAGCATCATGGAAACACAGCATAAATAAAGCAGTGACTTCTCCCCCAACCCAAGCTTTTACCTGTTATGCTAATACAAAGACATTGAAAGGAAGAAAAGCTGCAGCTTGCCCAGCAATATTCTCATTGCAGCAGACAGCACAATTTTGTACTTACAGATCTTACCAGGGAAACGTCTCGGGATCTTTACAATTTTTTTCTGCAGAACTCTGTTTCAAGCTCTCAGCCAGGCATGCTGTGCATCCAGGCAGAACCAAGCCGTATGGAACGTCTATGCAGCTGGGAGATAATGGGACTCTTTTTCCCAGCTGGGACTGCAAGCCTTTTATCCACTGAGTACTGCGTGGCTCCTCTCTGGTCTTAAGCATAAAATACGCTCCTCTACTGCTGCATTCCTGACGGAACCTAGACAATTAGTTCTTGAGGCACATGTGCAAATCTCCCGTTTGGAATATTCAAAAGGAAAATTCTCCTTACATTAAAAGCCAGCTCTATCTTTGTCATCCTTCACAGAATCAGAGAATACTAACAGCAGCTGCCATTCCAGTGGCATGAAAGATTAAATTCACCCTCCCCTCCTTTTTTTTTTTTTTTAAACTAGAGATAGTCACTCCTGTTGGGTCATCAGAAAATTTCTTATTGAAAACTGGGTCAGGCTAACTACTTATGAGGCTTCCAACAGGAAATAAGTCATTTTATTTTTTCTTCCTCTGGTTTCACTGCATTGTCATTTGCAAGTGAAGATTAAGCTGGTCAAGGGTCTGCCCTGATTTAGACTGTATTCAAATGTAAGCTTTCTGAAGCATGCCTGTAACTTCTGCCACTAGTTAGGGAGAAGAGAAAAGGGAAATAAAATCAAAGGATCTTATTCACTGTCACTGAAACCTCTCTAAACTTTTTTTTTTTTTTTAATTTGTGCACGAGGCTTCTAAAAGATAGGTAAGCGCATAAAGAAAGTGACATCCAAAAGAGCAGAGCTGCTCTCCCAGGTAACACGCATATAATCTTTGAGGCCAAGAGCCACTGTGTATGTGTTTGCAAAACAGCTCTGTAAAGGAAAAGAATGCTATTTGTGTTTGTGACCAACTTTTCAGTGAAACTTTTTAATATGTTAGGGTTTTGCCATTGGTTTTGTAGGGAGTAACAGCTTGCTGAATGAAAATAAGAAATAGAGAGACCACCTGAATGCAGAGACACCAACACATATACACATGGCTACAACATGAGAGCAGAAAACTTGCTTGCACTTGTTTTCATGTTGTGATAAAAAGAAATTCACTTTTAACATCTTCAAGTATACAGATTCTGGGAAAACAAAATCCACAAATCGAATATGGGTATCTTTCAGACTCAGTTTGCCTTTATCCGATAAGCCAGAAGGTTTCTGTGACTGCATGTTATGACTACATTCTATGGATTTCTGTGATCACATTCTGCTGTAAAAAAATGTCAGTCGTATACCTCATTTCTGCATGGCGTCTAACTATCATCCTGGGAGGCTTAGAGAGGAGTTAATGCTTCATAACACTAGGTTAATCAAAATGGGCTGTACTATTCTTCCAATTCATGAAGAGGCAAAATGGAAGAAGTATTTTATAGGAATGATAATTGCCTTAACTGAACCTCTACCTTTTTTTTTTTTTAATTTAGAGGCATCTCTCTTTTGAAATCAACATATTGTTTATTTATAAAAATGCCAATATGCTGAATTTTTTCTGAAGATGTATGAGAAAAACAGTCATAATATAGTGGGTTTTTCCATGAAGAATTCATTTAATTTGAAAGATGCCCCTTGACCTAAATCTCTAATAGCTCTATCCCATATTCAAAGATAGCTAATTGCTTTGCTTTCTAGTCCCCTGAGAAGGGAGTAACAATCAGAAGACAGCTCTAGGAGTTCCTCCTACTACTTCCAGTCACACACCTGCCCCTGTGTCCATGGACTCTGCCTTCTCTCCTGCGTCCCTGAGTGAGCCATGCTCCTTACCCAAGTCAGGTCCTCCACTGTGCTCTAGTTAATGTGCTCTCTTACGTATTCAAGACGTCGTTCCAGCTACTTGTGTCCCTCATCAGAGTTATCAGTTCTCCCCCTCTTCTGTGTCATTACAGCATGGAGGTTAAAAATCAACAATCTTTCAGATGTCACATTGTCTTCCACCTACCTCTGTCATTTCCCTGCCTCTTCTTACAGTAAAGTACCTTGAAAGAATTGTCTCTACTCATGGTCTTCAAGTCAACCTTTTACTTTCTATCTTGAATCCAGTTTAATTGGCTTTTCCTCCCTTACACTCCATATCTCACTAGCTGTTCCTTCTTAGAAACATTTGCTGGGATCTTCTCATATTCTTATGGCTCAGCTGCTAAAGACTCTGCCTGCAATGCAGGAAACCTGGGTTTGATCCCTGGATTGGGAAGATCCCCTGGAGAAAGGAAAGACTACCTACTCCAGTATTCTGGCCTGGAGAATTGCATGGACAGATCATGGAGTCGCGTAGAGTCAGACATGACTGAGCAACTTTCACTTACTTCTCATATTCTTATTCTTTAGTCACTGGGGGCATCAAAGCTTTAAACTAAGGTCTGTACACTAAAAACTACAGTGAAGTACTGAGAGAAATAAACTAAGACTTAAATAAAGGAAGAAATATACCATGTTCATGGATGAGAAAATTTAATATTTTTAAGAAGTCAATTATCTATAAATAGGTCTTTAGATTTGAAAAAATTTTAATCAAAATATCAGCTGGTTTTCTTGTGGCAGTTGTCATGACAATAAAATTTAATAGAATGAAAATAGCTATTAAAAGTAAAATCAAAATGATAAATAGCAAAATGGAAGTTGTTTTTTCTGATTTTAACACTACTCTCCTAAAGTGATCACTACAGTGTAGTTTTGGCAGAACACTTCAATAGAACATAAAAGAGCTTTTAAAAATAGAACTATACTTACATGATCAATCGATTTTAGACAAACTTTCCGAGATAATTATGATTAAAAATGTCATATTTAAGAAACAGTGTTTAAACAAATGGATATTTTTGGAATTTGGAATAAATTAAGCTTAACTCACTATACATACACCAGGAAAATGAATCACAAACCTAAACATAAAATTTGAAATGGATCACAAACTTAAAGTAAAACTTTAAAACTTCTAGAAGAAAATATACAAGTTGTTGGGGTAGGAAAATATTTCTTGGGACACACATACATACACATTTAAATGCAATAACACAAAACATAGAGAAAAATAAAATATTGGCCTTCATCAAAATGGAAAGTGATCTTTTAAAGATATCATTAAGGAAATTTAATTTTAATTTAAAGAACTCAATAACAAGAAGAACACCAACTAAAACAATTTAAAAATATATAAACAGACATTTCACCAAAGATATGTGAGTAACCTTTAAGCACATAAAAAAAGGTGCTCAGCATCGTTATTCCTCAGGAAAATGCAAATTAAAATGACACTGAATACCACTACACAGGGCTTCCCCGGTAGCTCAGCTGGTGGAGAATCTGCCTGTAATGCAGGAGACCCCATTCGATTCCTGGGTTGGGAAGATCCCTTAGAATACTCCAGCATTCTGGCCTGGAGAATTCCACAGACTGTATAGTACATGGGGTCACAAAGAGTTAGACAAGACTGAGTGACTTTCACTTTCACTTTTCACCAATTAGAAAGACTAAAATGCAGAACAGTGAAAATACCAAAGCTTATTTGAGGGTGTGAGTCAACTGAAATTCTTATACCTGGGTTGCTAAGAGTTTAAAGAGTTAAAACTACTTTGAAAAACAATTTGGCAGTTTCTTAAAATACTATTACCAAGAAACTCTACTCTTGTGTATTTTCTCAAAAGAAAAAAAAGCATATATCCACACAAAGGTGTGCAATGAAGATTCAGAGCAATTATTTCTAATAGGCAAAAGTTGGAAACCACACAATTGTTTATCAGAAGATGAATGGTTTAAAACATTGTGCTACTTTCACAAATGTAATACTTGTTAGCACTAAAAAGACAAAATTTGCTAATACGTATTACTTAGATTAATCTAGAAAATGATATGCTATTAAGAAAGATATTCAAGGAAAGCCTCAGCAATTTGATAGTGACAGAAGACAAAGAATGTTTGCTTAAGGTTGAGGTGGAGAGGGATTAATTGCAATTGGGCATCAGGGAATTTTTCTTCAAGTGATGAAAATATTGGTTTTGGTTGTGACTGAAGTTACAAAGATATGCACATTTGACAAATGCTTTCATACTCTATAAGTAAGTATGTTTTATGTCATGTAAAGTTGCTTACAAAGTTGAGATGTAATAAATTAAATGATGATGATGTTAGGTAGTAGCTTTTCTTAAAGTTTTGAAAAAATAAATGTTGACAAGCCTATCATTCAGACCAAATATTATCATTTTTGCTATTGCCATAATTACTGATTTTAGTGGGCTATGAAAATTGCTCTCTCCAATTTCTTTTATGTTAGTAGCTTTAATTCTTTTTCAATCTGTGTCAATTTAATATGTTTATATTTTTCTAGGAAACAATGGTGATGATGGTGACACAAGAGATAATTTTATAGCCCAACATATGTGCCAGGTAGTATTTTAAATGTTTTATATTAGTTATTTATTTAATCTTCACAATAACCTAATTAGTGTTATCACTTTCCACATGCAGCAAACAAGGAAATTGAAGCACATAGAGGTAACCTAAATTGTCTTAGAGCATCTAGTTAGGAGATAATAAGGGGCAATGAAGCCCAGGCAGTCTGGTATTAGAATTCAGGATTAACACTGATTTTATTACTCAGAATTTTATATTCCTTTTTATATTTTGTCTTCTTGATATGTCAAATTCTGTGAAAAGCATATTAAATTTTCCCCACAAATATTTTTTAAATCAAATAGTCCTTATTTTTCAAGATTCTGCACTGCATAGTCTGCTGCTGAATTGCTTAATGGATAAATGTTATATAAATATACATATATGTGTATGTGTGTGGGTGGGTGGATGGGTGTATATATACATATATATTATTAGTATCTCACTACAGTTAGATATATAGTATATACAGTATCTATCTATCTTACCGCCTACCTATACAGTGAATTGCATCTCTCTGAGTGTATACATATATATATATGTGTGTATATATATATATGTATACGATTGCATCTTTATGATATAGCATCATTAGAAATCCTTTTAAATTGTTTACATCTCTTGCATCTGAATTCTGTTTGGCATCCCCGTTTTCTAGTTTGCATTTTCCCGTATATATTGCACATTAACACAATTTTTTGCCACTTTGTTTGAACTGTCTTTCTCATAATCATCATGTAGTTGGATTTTTTAATCCAATGTGACTCTGCTTTTTGATAGGGTAGCCTAGTACACTTCATTTAACGTGCTATCTAGCATTTCTACTGGAATCTCTTTCTTTATTCTATCATTTTTGCTGAGGCATGGGGACGGGAGTCTCTATATGCACAGGTATTTGCTGCATGCCCACATGGTCTGGGAGACATTGAGACCAACAGTTCAGGTTCTACTCAATGCAGTGGGACAATATCATTCAGCAGGTCCCCATTAGGCATAGGCTGAGGTGTAACACCTCTCAGGTCTGCCACAGAATTCCTTCAGCAGTGAAATCAACTTCAGGGAACTGTGGAGCATGACTTTTTTCCCCCTCACAGCCCCAAGGAGAATTCTTCACTCATGACTGCTATTTCCTCTGCTCTTTTTGAAAGTGAAAATGAAAGTGTTAGTTGTTCAGTCATGTCCGACTATGCGACCCCATGAACTGTAGCCGGCCAGGTTCTTCTGTCCACAGAATTCTCCAGGCAGCAATACTGGAGTGGGTTGCCATTCCCTTCTCCAGGGCATCTTCCCAACCCAGGGATCTAATCCAGGTCTCCTGTTCTCTTGGCACCAAAGGAAAAAAAGAAACTGTCCATCTTCCTAATGTTTTCCAGTGCAATACATATGGCCTCCTCATCTACCAATTCTTGAAGTGTATCCCCCAAATTTTATAAGCTTCCGGCATTTCTTCCTCTTTCAGAAAAAGCACACTTATTAACTATAACCTGTATATGTGCATGGGTGTGTGTGTCTACTCAGTTGCTCGGTTGTGTCTGATTCTTTGTGACCATTTGAACTCTCTCCCGCCAGGCTCCTCTGTCCATGGGGTCCTCCAGGCAAGCATACTAGAGTGGCTTGCCATTTCCTCCTACAGAGGATCTTTCCAACCCAGGGATCAAAGCTGCTTCTCCTGTGTGCCCTGTACTGCAGGCAGATTCTTTACCTGCTGAACCATCAGAGAAGCCCTTAACTTGTATACAATTGCTTTATCATGAAAAAAGCATCTAATGACATTCTTTCTCTAAAGGAGAGATTTTCTTTCTCTAAAGAAAAGATTATTGAACTAATGCAATTATTTAAAGATATAAGATAAACAAACATAGAGGTGGTGTCTTGATATTATTATTTTGCTCGTTTCCTTTATTTTTATTCAGATACTTTGACATGTAAAACTGTTCTAAATAACTTTTGTTTTGAAACATATTTATTTAATAAGACATTTTCCCCTGCCTATGATAGACAGTCTCCTAATATTATCAAAATATAAACACTTTGCACAACTTCCTAAGGGCTCCTCTGGGTCAAACACTAACTCTAAAGTCTTGCCTAACCCTTACAATGACCCTGTGATGTAGTTATTATCACCTTTGCTTCACTGGCACCTGAGATTTGGAAAGATTAAATACCATGCCAAGATCATACAAACTGTAAAAGGTCAAACAGGGATTTGAACGCAGGTCCATTACCCTCAACATCTGTCTTCTGAACCTCTCTGCCAAAGGCTCTTTGCTGTACACAATGGCATATTTAATGAAAGATAAAATATCTGCTATAATTTTATGTGGATTTCACTCTTAAAGACATAAAAGTTTCTCTTGAACACAATCGTTTAATCTGTAACTGCACAGACTTTGACAATTAACTAGATTGGTAAGCCCTATATTATTTATAGAACTGCTTATTTTTCATAAAGATACTACGAATCTAAATATTTGGCTCAGCTCTTCATTGTGCTTTGAAAAGGATAGAAGTATTAAATCATTCCAAGAAATGTAGACTGTATTTTTTTCTTTTCCGTTTTGGTGAGGGAGAGGTAGGAATTGGAGTGCCATGAAGGGAAATTCAGTACACATATCACATTTACTTTCTGTCAGGAAAAGAACATTGAAGGAAGTACAACAGTTTTCTGAGTCTCTTACTCCAATAAAGATTGTTTCTTCACTTTATATTACATATGTATATTTCCCAGATATTCAGAAATGCACTTCCCTCTGGAAAAAAAAGGAATACCCTTTGCCTGCAAATGTATTGCTTTTCAAAAGGAAAATAAGGAAATGAATATATTTTCCTTCTACAACATAGTAAGAAACAGTATATTTTAGCAGAACTATATTCCAATAATTCAGTTCAAATCTCTTGAATATATTCATATAAATATAGAAGAAGTTTTACACAATGATAACTTACAACAGGGAGTAGGTAGCACCTAGTATCTTATGACATAAATTGTTTTGCTTCAGGCGTAGGACACTGAGAAATTGTTCCAGGAACTGCCTGCCACCTGCTGCTTCCAACACTGAATGTTAATGAGTACCAATTGCTCTGCAAGGCTCACTATTTTAGGAGTATTATTTACCATGAGGCCCACTATGATCTTTCTAAATTATAGGGTAAATTGCTTAGGCCCAGTGAAAATAAATGTATTTCATTAATGCAGCTCCTCTTCTAGTCTAATCTTTTTAACCCTGAAGATTGAGATATTTTCTATGCATAATAATTATGATAGTATCCTATTTCCTAGACACAATGAAGAGGTCACAGCACATAAACTCTAAAATCTGGAGTTTAGCTGCTTAAACAACTGTTCTGGCTTCTCCGGTATTGTCCTTCATTTATGAAATGTACAAACTATTACATGGAGTTTTAATGGTGATTGAAAGTGGAAGTGTTAGTCACTCAGTCGTGTCTGACTTTTTGCAACCCCAGGGAGTGTAGCCTACCAGGCTCTTCTGTCCATCAAATTCCTCAGAAGAGAATACTGGATTGGGTTGCCATTTCCTTCTCAGGTAATCTTTCTGACCCAAGGATGGAACCTGGGTCCTCCTGCATTGCAGGAAGATACTTTACCTTCTGAGTCACCAAGGAAGCCCCACATTAAATATAGCAAATACAAGTTTCGTCAGAGTTTCCAGCAAGTAGAATTTACTTATTGGAAAATTGTCATCATTACCAGAAATACTGCACAGTTTTTTCTTTCAGTGACAATGAGCTGGTACTTCTTTCATAATCATATGGTACGTGGGTTTATTACCTTCAGTCCTTTACTCTTCCCTTCCATGTGTATATACAATTGCTACTGCTTCATTGCAGGTGGAGTATACTTCCCTGCCCCTTGGTTTTGGACTTGACATGTGGCTTGCTTTAGCCAATAGCATGTGAATATATCATAAGTCACAGTGTGCTGGCTATAAGCCTAGGTTTTAAATAAATCCATATATTTCTGTTCACCTTCTTGTTCCTTTGGTACTGCCATAGAAAACCATGCCTTGGTTAACCTGTAGTGCAAGGGAATGAAAGATTCTGTGAGCACAATTAACTTTAGCTGATTCTCAGACTTGGGTAACAAGCAAGCTACCTGGCTAAGTATAGCCCAGAGGAGCTGAACCTCAGCTGTGCTGTAAACAAGATCAATAAAGTCAATTTTTATTATTTTAAGCCACTAAATTTTGGGGTGATTTGTCATGCAGCAATGATCAGCCAACAGAGATATTATCACTCATTGAAACCAAGTCAACATAGTCTAGATTCTCCTTGGAGCAGAACCTGAGATAAGAACTTGGTATCTTTTGTTATATATGAGTTTGAGATTTATTTGAAAATGTTATCTCAGTGGAGTAAAGGACAATGAGAGTTAAAAAGGGAGCAAGAAAAGCCAGTACAGAAAGTATCACTGAGTTTTCCAACACTAAGTATGAATGCTTATTCAATAATATGGGACATCTAAGAAGTTTTTCATATTCAGTCTCTCTGGGCCATCCACCTAGACTGAGCATGAGAGAAGCATTTATCTATCAGCTCCTATGCCCAATAGTAATGCAATCATATACTTCATTATGTAAAACAGGGCAATTGTAACAGTGAGAGGAGAAAGTGATAATAACAATGCTGGCACAACTGGTATTACTCAAATCTATCTGGAGTCACTGAGGATATGTGATCACCCTACACATTTATCCAAGATGGTCCTAGGAGACATTAGCTCTGCTATATATCCATGGTACAAAAACACGAGTGCCAATCAGGTTTGTGTATGCAGTCAACACCACGAAATCAGAAAAATTGCTGAATGGGAAACAAGAGTTGTGAGAGATAAAAGCTTGTCAGGTAACATCTGTGTTAGACGAACTGCTGCCTTGAATATTTGGTCAGGCTGAGAAGATTTGGGAATTGTGCGGTAAAAGGCATCAAATTTAGTTCCCACATTGCAGTACTCAGATCTATTCAAAACCTTCATTAAGTCCAATCAGTAACAGAATCAACTTCTGGATTGAGCCAGACAAATTCTCTGCAATGGCTTGAAAACAAGAGACTGGAGAAAAATAGCTATAGCCTCACTGAAACTAGAATTGGGATGGTAATTGATACCTATCATCTCATGTCTCTACTACTAAATCTAGGTTTGCCGCACCCTCAGCTAGCAGTTAGGCTCTCCTGGACTATCTGTTTAGGTGACTCAGACCTGCTTCCCTAGGGAGACTGTATCCATAGATCTCTTGCCCTAGTGAGACGACATTGTCATACTTCCCAAATATTTTAGAATAAAACTTGAGGTATTCCAGAATATAGTCAGCATAACCAGATACACTCCTCCAAGACCCACTGTGTAGAGGAAAATGTTGCTCTTAGCAGTATTAAGGGTTAACTAGCCCCCACAATATATTTATTTTCTTTTTCTATGGGTTACAGCTACTGCTGCTGCTGCTGCTGCTGCTAAGTCGCGTCAGTCGTGTCCGACTCTGTATGACCCCACAGATGGCAGCCCACCAAGCTCCTCTGTCCCTGGGATTCTCCAGGCAAGAATCCTGGAGTGGGTTGCCATTTCCTTCTCCAATGCATAAAAGTGAAAAGTGAAAGTGAAGTCACTCAGTCGTGTCCGACTCTTAGCGACCCCAAGGACTGCACAGACTACCAGGCTCCTCCGTCCATGGGATTCTCCAGGCAAGAGTAATGGAGTGGGTTGCCATTACTAGAATAAGATAATTAAAGAGATCAGGTAGAAGTCATAGGATATTTATTACCTCAAGTAGAAATTTTCTTCCTTTAGGATTGAGGACCTCTAAGCTGAGGAATCTGAAACTGCAGGGATGGGAGCACAAATTCTGCAAATGGGTGATTGGGAATGATGGTAAGAAAGACTAGTGTGCTGCTGCCCGGATCTACATATCCCCCTCACTGCGGATATCACGTATCAGATGCAGATTGAGTGTACATATCACACTCCAGGTGACTGGGTTGTAACACCGCAGCGTGTTTTCCTGGAGCTGTGAACTTAAAGTGTTGAACAGTTCATTCCATCATTATATTTGACTGGCTGTCTCTGAGTAAGAAGGGCCACAAGTACAGCTGCTGAAAATCCTATTGCTGTTTACCCATTGTCACTCATACTCTGATGGAAAGTGGATCCCTTGAGCTTAGGCAATGATATATAGGATACCGTAATGACAGATTAGGCATTCTAAGTTCTCAGGTGGTAGTGCTAGCAGAGGAATTGCAGACAGGGAAGGAAAATCTATATCCTGGGTAGCTTTCCATTCTGATAAGAATAAATCACTGTTTCCTTCAGGATTGATAATGTCCATTATAATCAACTTGCCATCAAGTGGGTGTCCGAACTCCTGAGGAATGGTGCCATATTGAGGAATCATGACTGGACTCTATTGTCGGCAGATTAGGCAAGCAGCAGTGGCAGTAGCTAGTCATCCATACACTGAAGAAGCACACGCTGTGGAATTTATGTGTATTTGCACCATGAAGCCATAGCCACTCAGTTCGTGGGTTTATTGTACCAGAACTTGTGTGGCCAAGAAGAGAGAATGGCTAACATTCAAGATTAAGTTAGTCTCTCTAATTCAGAGAGACTGGTTGACTGCCTCCTTGCAGTGTATGCCTTCTGGTGGACATGAATATAAAACAGAAAGAAACGCACAAATCATGATTGCTACCATGAGTCTATTTCCAGCGACTTTGTTTCTTGTTTCTGATTTTCCATTCTTGTTCTGTCTAGACTCTACTAATTAGGCAAACCACTCATTATTGCTCAAGAGCCCATGTATATTCATAGCTCAAGTCCCTTCTCCCTCCCTCCAAAGAGAACAGTAAGTAGACTGTTCATAGCTCAGTCCTTTAGAAAGAGCTCCATTCACTGCTTTGTTTAGAGCCACCTCTGAAATGGAATACAGTGAGATAGTAGTCCACTTGTGGCTCACATCACTATCTCACAGCAACTAAACTGTTGTATAGGCTTGATTTATGTTTATCCTCTTCTTGTAGTTGGTCATCATTTCCACGTGCAAAATATGTTGGCTGACAAACCCATAAGCCCCCCACCAAGTGATATGTCTCTTTATTAATGATGGGGTTAGATGGTGAAACAAATTGTCCTATCTTAGAAGGGATGCCTTAGGATGCCACTGATATTCAGACACTGAAAAATGTTAAAGCAGAAGCCTCTGAGACTTTGTGAGTTTATCTCCCATCATATGGAATTTCCCAGGCAAGAATACTGGAGTGGGTTGCCATTTCCTTCTCCACTGTGGGAGTTTAGCTTTCCTTATATGGTATGTCTGGGCTTCCCAGGTGGTGTTAGTGGTAAAGAACCTGACTGTCAAAGCAGGATACATAAGAGATGTGGCTTCGATCCCTGGGTTAGGTCAGGAAGATCCCCTGAAGGAGAGCATGGCAATCCACTCCAGTATTCTTGCCTGCTCATGGACAAAGGAGCCTGGTGGGCTAGGTCCAATAGGGTCACAAAGAATCAGACACAACTGAAGTGACTTAGCATGCACCCATGCAAATGAAGTCTGGTGGTAACAAGCTCCCTCTGCTTTGCTTCTTTAGGAAAGTCTTTAGCCCTCCTTTGTTTGTGGAGAACAGCCTACTGGCTATAAAATTATTGACTAGCAGTTACTTTCTTTCCATATTTCGAATATGTCATCCCATTCTCTTCTGGTCTGGAAAGTTTCTGTTGAGAAATCTGCCTATGGTTTTATGGCGGTAGCCTTGTATGTAATTACTCTTTAACAGCAAAATATCTTTTTTTTTTTTTTTGTCTCTGAAAATATAATGTTAGTGTATCTAGGTATAGTCCATTTTGGTTCATACTATTTGGGATCATTGGGCTTCATGGATCAAGATGTCTATTTCTGTCCCCAGGTTTGGGAAGTTTTCAGCCATTATTGCTTAAACCTTTTTTCTATCTCACTCTTTCTCTTTTCCTTCTGGAATTTTTTTACTGGGAATAGTGTTTCTTTATATTGTATCACCTAATTCCAGTAAGCTTTCTTCTCTCCGTCATTCCTTTTTTTTTTCTTTTTGCTTCTCTGACTGGTAATTTCCAATGTCTTGCCCTGCGGGTCACTGATTCTTGCTTCTACATCAACATGTCTACTTTTTGAAACTTTCTTTTTTTAATTAATTTTTATTTTTTAGTTTGTTCTGCTTTACAATACTATATTCGTTTTGCTATACCTTAACATGAATCAGCCACGAGTGTACATGAACTCCCAATCCCGACCCCCACCTCCCCCCTCCCGCCCCACACCTTCTCTCTGGATTATCTTCTTCAGTTTAATTATTGTATTTTGTACCTCTTAAGATTCCTGTTGGTTTGTCTGATATTTGCTATTTCCTTTCCAATGTTTGCATTGGAAACACTATTGTCCTAATGTTTTGCATTATTGCTCATGTCCTAATGTTTTGTAATGTGTGTGTGTGTTTGCAGTTCACTCAACTTCCATAAGAGAATTATTCTGAATCTTAAATCATTTATAATTTCATCAAATTTAGAAAGTATTTCTACATTTTAGGACATACAAAAGAAAGCTTGTATTCTCTCCCAATTTCTCCAACACCCTCCAACTCCTTTCTTCAACTATTTTTTTCCTTTTAACTTGTCAATTGTGATAATTTTGATAATCTTATTTTTGGCCAGTAAACATAATTAAGGTATGTGAGAGTTTTCTATCAATTCATTTGAAACTCTAAAAGCCAGTAGTAGTATTTTAACTATAAGTCTTCCTCAGCTTACAGTGGGATTGCATCCTGATAAATCTATCATTAAGTGAAAAATAACATAAGCTGAAAATGTATTTAATGCACCTAAACTACCGAACATCAGAACTTAGTGTAGCCTACTTTAAATGTGCTCAGAACATTTATATTAGCCTTCAGTTGGGACTGTTGGTTTGTCTGATATTTGCTATTTCCTTTCCAATGTTTGCATTGGAAACACTATTGTCCTAATGTTTTGCATTATTGCTCATGTCCTAATGTTTTGTAATGTGTGTGTGTGTTTGCAGTTCACTCAACTTCCATAAGAGAATTATTCTGAATCTTAAATCATTTATAATTTCATCAAATTTAGAAAGTATTTCTACATTTTAGGACATACAAAAGAAAGCTTGTATTCTCTCCCAATTTCTCCAACACCCTCCAACTCCTTTCTTCAACTATTTTTTTCCTTTTAACTTGTCAATTGTGATAATTTTGATAATCTTATTTTTGGCCAGTAAACATAATTAAGGTATGTGAGAGTTTTCTATCAATTCATTTGAAACTCTAAAAGCCAGTAGTAGTATTTTAACTATAAGTCTTCCTCAGCTTACAGTGGGATTGCATCCTGATAAATCTATCATTAAGTGAAAAATAACATAAGCTGAAAATGTATTTAATGCACCTAAACTACCGAACATCAGAACTTAGTGTAGCCTACTTTAAATGTGCTCAGAACATTTATATTAGCCTTCAGTTGGGCAAAATTATGTAACAAAAAGACTATTTTAATAATAAAGTGTTGGATATCTCATGTAATTTATTGAATACTGTACTGAAAGTGAAAACCAGTATATTGTAGTTTTATTGAGTCAGAATGGTTATAGGTATATTGGTTGTTTACTCTCATGATTGTGTGGCTGAGTGGAAGATGCAGCTACTGCTGCCCAGCATCACAACAGAATGTCATACCCCATATTGCAGGGAAAAAAATCACAACTCAAAATGTGAACTCCAGATTCTGCTGAATGCATATCACCACTGCACTAACACTAACATAAAACTGAAAAATTGTAAGTCAAACCATTATAAATCAGGGACCATTTATATTTTTGTTTTCCTTTTCTTCCTGTGGTTCCAATGTCCACTACTTCTCAGATATTCAATAAAAACTATTTCTGGATTCATATTCAGATTAATTATTTTATTTTCTGAACTCATCCGTTGTTTAAGATCATGATACATTTTATTTTACATTCTATTTGAAACTTAGATGACCTTAAGAAGAGTTGACTCATTGGAAAAGACCCTGATGCTGGGAGGGATTGGGGGCAGGAGGAGAAGGGGACGACTGAGGATGAGATGGCTGGATGGCATCACGGACTCAATGGACGTGAGTCTGAGTGAACTCCGGGAGTTGGTGATGGACAGGGAGGCCTGGCGTACTGCAATTCATGGGGTCGCAAAGAGTCGGACACGACTGAGCGACTGAACTGAACTGAAGCAGTCTTCAGATTTTCTCTTTGCTTTTATTTCTTGGAACAGAAAAATATATATATTCTTTTTTGCAAGTATCAATTGACATACGACTATCATTTTATAGGTTCTTATTAATGTCCCCCATTTTTAAATTTTTTTGAAAGACATTCAACTTACATCTCACAATATCCTTCACTGAGTTAGATCCTTTCTGGCCATCAGCTGGCAGCTAATTTTATAGCATTTTAAAGTTATTTTTATTTTTTCTTATAGTCCAAATCTTTCTCTCTCTTGGTTTCCACCTTTCTTTTTTCTAGCACATACCCGTATGTATCCCGTGACTCTTTTTGTTGGAGAAATACTTGGGCACTGGTTGTTTGGTATAGTGTTTATAGTCAAAATAGTTTTCCCACAAACTTTGAAAGTATTATCTACTAAAAACTGGTTTTACAATGCCAGTCAGTTTCTGATTCTTAATATATCATAGATTATCTTTTATTTTCTAGAAATTTTATACTTTGTTTTGTTTCTCTGAGATCTTATGAAAGTAGGTTAAGATATATCATTTTTTAAGATTTTCCCTCATTTGTCAGCTTTATTATTTTAATCTCAAAATGTATGTCTCTTATGCGCTGGGGAATTGTTTTATTATTTCTTGATAATTCTTTCCCTTTCTTTATTCTGCTCTTTATTTCTAAAAATTCAAAATAAGTTGTTGCATTTCTTTGATCTTATACTTATCATCTCTTTTCCATTCTAGTATCGATCTTCTTGATTCTTTTAACTTAATTATATTTTTAATCTCCAAATTTTTATACTCAATATTTTTGTGTTTGTGTATATATTTGTGTTTTATGTTAATTGCTCAGTCTTGTCCAACTATTTGTGCCCCCCATGGACTAGACTCCCAGGCTCCTTTGTCCATGGGATTCTCTAGGCAAGAATACTAGAGTGGGTAGATATTCCCTTCAGGGGATCCTCCTGACCCTGGAATGGAATCCAGGTCTCCCTCATTGTAGGCAGATTCTTTACCCTCTTAGCCACCAGCAAAGCTGATGTATATTTGATTGCATGTTTAATATTCTGAATTTTAACAACTTTTATTTCATAATTTGAATTAGTTAAGAAACCCTACTTACTCTCTGCAAGGCTTATTCCCTTTCACCTTTCTATATATAATATTTAATACCTAATCCTAGAAAAATAAACTATGGAATAAATTGTTCCCCGTTGCCCCTAAAATTTATATGCTGAACCCTCTTGAGAATCCCTTGGACTGCAAGGAGATCCAACCAGTCCGTCCTAAATGAGATCAGTCCTGGGTGTTCATTGGAAGGACTGATGCTAAAGCTGAAACTCCAATACTTTGGCCACCTCATGGGAAGAGTTGACTCATTGGAAAAGACTCTGATGCTGGGAGGGATTGGGGGCAGGAGGAGAAGGGGACAACAGAAGATGAGATGGCTGGATGGCATCACCGACTCAATGGACATCACTGACTCACTTTGCATGAACTCCGGGAGTTGGTGATGCATAGGGAGGCCTGGTGTGCTGCAATTCATGGGGTCTCAAAGAGTCGGACACAACTGAGCAGCTGAACTGAACTGAACCCCAAATATAAAAGTTACTGTATCTTTGGAGATAGGGTCCAGAGGAGGTAATTAAGGTTAAATGAGGTCAAAATGTGGGTCCTATCTAATAAGAATAGGAAGACCTCTCTCTCTGAATCTTCCTCTCTCTGCCTTGTGTAGACAAAGAAGAAAGCAGCTGTCTGCAAGCCAGGAAGAGAGTCTTCCCCAGAATCCAACCTTGCTGGGTCTTGGCCTTTCAGTCTCCAGAATTGTGAGAAAATATGAATCTGTTGTTTATGTTCCTTAGTCAATGGTGTTTTGTTGTGGCATCCTGAACCATGTAACACAAATACTTATCTTTTTTTGAGAAATTATAATAACCTCATATGCCATTTGTTTATTGAGTTATAAAGCTATGCTTCTCCTGCTCTAGAGAAAGGGTGTTATTTCTGTTTCCAACATGCAGTATACTACTTAGTACTCATTAAATAGAATTTTGTTGGATTGATTTTATTACTTAAACACCATGTGTGATACTTTATTTAGATGAATCTCAAGCCATGTTATAGTCAAGTGAGGCGAGTCTATGCTATGGTAATAAATAAACCCAGAATTTCCCTGGCATAACATAGTCTAAGCCCAGTGCAAGTTACATGAATTTTGACTGTCTTCCAAGGGGTAATTCAGAAGCTAGGCTTCTTCTATCTCTTAACTTTGTCACCTCATAGTCCTTTGTTTATACTTCTGCTGGGGAGAGAAAAAATTTGGGGAAAATATATCCACATGTGTATGTCAAGACCAGAGGTACACACCAGCTTTGCTCACTCTCCATTGGAGGAATGAATCACTTGATTCCATGTAGATTCACGCGGCACAGGAATGGATATTATATAATACTTGTTTATTCTAGATGCCTTCTATAATATGTTGAGAGTTGGGTCTAATCGTCTGGAAGCATCTGGCCTTTTACTGAATAGCCTGCCAGCAAATCTCCAGCAGAAGAGCTCATGATTGTATTTCCTTTTAAGTCAGTTCTTACATGAGTTGTAGTATTTGTATATGTGTCCTATAAAATAACTTTTTCAATTAAGCTAATATATTAATAAGTTAAATCTAAAAATGGAAGAAATAAGATAGTAATCACAATGTTTATATGATTGTGTAGTAAGAACAAGATAAGTTTCAAACATACCGTGTAATTAACATTTTGCTTATTGGTAGAAATTGTATTCCTAGGAAAATTTTATGATATTTGATTGCTTAATATAGCCAATACTATTCTTATTATCTTAGATAGGTTAACTGAGTAGAGTCATTTGGAGAAATTAAACATAAATTAAGAGTTTACTCTAAAGGGAAAAATACAAATTACTTCAAAGTGGTTACCTAAATTAGTAGCTCACAATGATGGTATTAATTAGATAATTATTCTCTGTTTACTTTCAGTTATAATACTATTTAATTAATGATAAGATGAATCTTCAAATCAACCTCTTATCAAGTAAAAACTAAATCCCTAAATTCATAGAGTGATTAGTAGAAACCAAATAAACTGATTATGGAAACTGGAGTTCTGGGAAAACGCCCTTAAAAATAAAATGTGTGATCCTAAGGTCTAAAGAATAGATAACAATTCATTCCCTTCAAGAAGGGAAGCAAAACAAAACAAAACAAAAATATGACTGACATTGGAAACAATGAGGACAAAGATTCTGAATGGAAAAGGAAACAATGAGTACACAAAACATCAGATGAAGTCAGGAGTGACACAGAAGCAGTTAAGAGTGAGAGTGGGGCTGGTAAGGCTAGAATTACTTCCTAAACTTTGCCACTCTCTTACGATGCCAAATAAATACAGAGTAATTGTTCTAAATTTATTATTCACCCATTCATTTATTCATTTAGTGAGCATCTTCTAGTGTTTCAGTCCGATATACATTTCTGAGGGTTAAGAGACAGAGAGGAGTTTCATTTATATGTTTGTTTGCTTTACCCTAAGGAGCTCACACTAACTCTCTTACAAAGCAAACTCATTCATTTACATGACTATAAAGTAGGTATTGTTGAGTTTTTGTCTCCACAGCGTTTCCTTCCTGCTGACTGCCATGATATGGCTCTCACAGGCTGTGTAGCAGAAACCTCACTTCATAAGCCCCTGACTAGTGTATTATTGAACACTTACTGTGTCCCAGAGCTGCCTCCACTGCTCACCCTGTTGTACTTCCTTCTTCTCTGAACCAACATAGGTCATGCCTACATGGTGTCCAGTGAAGTAGAAATGTAGCAGACTGTTTTGTGCATTTCTCTGAGATCTGTCTTTCTCTGGAGACATTTTTCTTTTTTGCAGCAACAGATTTGAACATTTTTAGCCTTACCATGATATCTCAGACCAAGGAAGTAAAAGGTTCAAATCAATATTTGAAGCTTATCTGTAATGCAATTGCAGGCTCTTTAACAAGACAATTCACTGTCAAGACTGATGAGAGATAATTGGGTGTTTGAGGAAAATACGTGGGAAGGGTTAAACTCAGAAGTCATTTTAGCAGCCTATATTTTTCTGTCTAGTTTCAAATGAATGAAGTGAAGTGAAAGTAGCTCAGTCATGTCTGACTCTTTGCGACCCCATGGACTATACAGCCCATGGAATTCTCCAGGCCATAATACTGGAGTGGGTAGCTTTTCCCTTCTCCAGGGGATCTTCCCAACCCAGGGATCAATCCCAGGCCTCCTACATTGCAGACAGAGTCTTTACCAACTGAGCTTTCAAGGAAGACTGCAAATGAATAATCATGTGTATGTATAAACCATAATTCAACTGTACCATCATAAGCTGTCCTCAATATCTTTATAGAAACTTTGTACCTAGTCAGTTCCCAATTTATTCGTAACTAGTATTTTGTAACTTTTTCTTTTAGCAATCTGTAGACTAGAATAGATTGGTTTGTGAGGTCCAGATTCTTTTTTTCTGTTTTAGTGG
The DNA here is from genome assembly GCA_006408695.1 of Aepyceros melampus. Classification (NCBI taxonomy): domain Eukaryota; kingdom Metazoa; phylum Chordata; class Mammalia; order Artiodactyla; family Bovidae; genus Aepyceros; species Aepyceros melampus. The sequence continues at coordinate 84,433 of SJXQ01002875.1, forward strand.
TTGCTGTTGTTTCTGCTTGACTGAACCTTCTTAAACTGACTTTCTCAAAAGAATAATAATTTGGAAAAAAGAAAACAAAAGTGGCATTATCAGTGTTGTATATCATGAGTTTGCTAAATAGTCACTTAAATTGATTTCTTTTTGAATACTACATGTAGCAAGGTCCATCAAGATATATATTCACCAGTAAACCTATTGTCCTAGGTGCCACTAGTGGCTACTACCATGAATGGAAGCATCATTCCATATTTATTTAATTATGATTTTCCTGGAAGAAAGATTGAGATAAGAGTTCTTATTCAAGTAGTCTATAGGTTGAGTGCTCTCTGGGTAAACAGAGTGAGAAAAATAGGCGAGGGGAGAGGAAAAAAGCTCAGTAGACATACACTGACTTTAGCCTGTCTCAATGGAAATCTTTGGAGTACGGATTGTACCACAAGGTTTATTCCACTTTGTTGTATGAAAAGCATCCTCTGCACCCTCACAAAGTCAGTTTTTGCTGTGGTCTTTGGAAGAGGGTAGGTGAATATAGTGAGGGACAGAGAGGCTTGACGTGCTGCAGTCCATTAGGTTGCAAAGAGTCAGACATGACTGAGAGACTGAACAACGGCAACGAGATGGAGAGCAGTAGGCTTTCTCAGCCAAAACAGATCCAGTCAACTGAGGGCACTTCTGTGACAAAAAAGAAGAACACACTTACCATTCCCACAGCTGCCGGTGGCCTTGCGAATGGATCTGGAAACATGGTCTGGGCAGGGTAACAGCAGCATCCGCTACAGAGCTTGGCCTTGGCCCACCACATGACAGGAGGTTTTAGCCTAACCACACTAGGTGATTACTCAGTTTTATAAGTTCATCAGAGGAGGGGTGGGGGAACAATACCTTAATACAAATCCCTTACAAATGTGTCCCTAAAAAGGACACATTTAGGAGGAAACAAAAAAATTAGTATTTTTCAAAGATTCTCCTAAAAGAAACTCCTTTGAACTCTCACTATCAATATGAAATTTTGGCACTTAGAACTGGTATGATCATTTCACTATCTAAATGGTTTCTTCTTTGGCAATAAAATAATTTTGAAAATCCAGTTTCTCCATTCATTTCCAGAAAAAGGAAGTGAAACACAAAAGTACATGTAGAAATACACATTTGCTTTTCCTTAAACTATGCTAGTAAATATGTATATTTAGCCAATTTATTCTCCAATTTGCATAATCTAACTTCTATTAATAATTAGCAAACCATTGCAACTCTAAAACTCCAATATATTTTAATGGGGAAATCAAATAGCTTTTCTTCTCATACCACTTTCAACTTTCTTCATGTTTTGTTAGCATATTGTGAATTCCAATATTAAATCATACCATTTTTATTTTTAATAACTGTACAACTGAAACATCCATCTCCTAGAAGAAACAGTGTCTGATTTTTCATGTTTCTCCAGTGAATGGATCCTTAAAAATAGAAGGTGTTCAAAGAAAAAATGAAGGTCTGTTGAATTGGTGAATAGAAGGCAAAGTTATGTTTTATGAGAAACTCAGGATCTGAAGATAGCACAGAAAGCAACAATCCCATAAAACTGAAATTATTCTTGAAAAGCTTATACAATTCGCATTGAGTAACATATATGGTTTTGTGTAAATATCCCTGTGTCTGCTCCTCTAAGTCCATGTTAGTCAATACTTTTTTGTTCTTCTCAATTATTCTTTAATTTCTTCTTTGTGTATAGTGACACTTTGTCACTACCTGCTTGAAGACAACTTAAACAATGCATTTAATGTTTTCCAATGGTCAGAAAATCTTGAAACAACCATTATACATACCTGGCTTAGCAGTAAAGAACTCGCCTGCGGTGTAGACATGCGGTTCGAGCCCTGGGTTGAGAAGATCCCCTGGAGGAGGAAGTGGCAATCCACTCTAGCATTCTTGCCTAGGAAACCCCATGGACAGAGGAGCCTGGTGGGCTACAGTACATAACATTGTGAAGAGTCAGACATGACTTAATGACTAAACAACAACTCATAGGTTTTGATAGCTTACATTGGTTGATTTTGATGTGATTACATTCATTGCCCATTTAATATGAAAAATGAGGTAGGGGTATATCCTATGCATAAAATTAAATTTGTGTAAATTCAATACATTAATTATACAATTTTATTGTTTTGCTTCTTAAGTGAATATAATTAGCATATCAACTTAAAAAAAGACATCTCCCATTGATTTTATTAAAATTTCTAAATCCTCTATCTTCTTCATGTATATTCATTATCTTGGATCTTTACATTATAGTCATAACCAATAGTCACTGCATAGCAGCCAAATCTGTCTCTGAACAGTGACTTGCTTTTCTATATGCAGACTGTCACATTGCTGTGTTTACAGAATCACTTCCAACAGCTAATTATTGTAAACAGCATAATGCTATATGGTACTGACAAGAGTAAATATGATAATGACCATGCATACTCATCATAGCTTCATCTCTGAAAAACTGTTTCTGAAAGTAAGCAATTGATGATCGTTGGAATACAAAGTGTAGGAAAAGGGGAAATTTTGATTACTAGGTTTTAGAAGTTTCAATTTGCTGAAAAAGTAAATCTCTAGCATAATGGCATGCAAGAATGTGGAAGAAAAGGCTCCATCACAACTTGGACAGCTGTTTACATTTTTTTCCATCTGGAACACAAGTGAAAAGAATAAAATTTTGTTTGATTGGAGCGACCTAGGTCAGGGAATTAAAAATGCAACAAAATTTCCCTAAAGCACTGTAGTCCACAAACTGATTTCCCCAAAGCCAACACAAATTTATTTCTTCCCCAAAGTAATCAGCATTCTGGGCATTAAATAAGATGGAGATTTTCTAGCAATTGTTTTCCCTTCTCAAACCTCTATTGTCATTCATTGTTTTCCTCTGTGGTACATTTCAACCATAAGCCCGAGTTCCTTTCAGTAGAATCAAACAAGAGGTCATTTTTAACCATAGGGGAAAGTGGTATAAAACTGGGAAAATTTTAACAGGTCTTCTTTGTCTAATCATATACCATAACATAGACACTGGTTTCTAGTGAGCAATTTAAAATGAAATTACATTAGTAGAGAAATATGACCACACAAAGAGAAATTGGCCTACAGTGAAATCAATTTTACTACCATATGGAAAACAAATTGATATTTTTCTAAAGCTTACTTAAACCATGCTTACCAGAAAGACATTAACATCTATAATTAATTCCGAAATAACAAGAATACAAAATAGAATTAACTTCTAGTTGAGCGAAGTTTTGACCAGGAAGAAAGACTTTACTGACAAACAAAATGACAAATATACTCCAACTGAGAAATAAACTATGATGTTTTCATATTTTATTACAACTGTCTCATAGTGTTTGTATTACACATTATTTCAGTCATTTCATATTACTGTGAAATGAATTCAAATACAATTTGAAAATTCTATAGCAATTGTGTATACATAAAAAGTAGTTATACTACTTTTGCAATGAATATAAATATATAATACATCTTAGCTTTTTAACAGGCTTTCCTGATAGCTTTGTTGGTAAAGAATCTGGCTGCAGTGTAGGAGATCCCAATTTGATTCCTGGCTCAGGAAGATCTGCCGGAGAAGGGATAGGCTACCCNGAGTAGTACTCTGTTGTGTATATGTACCACAGCTTTCTTATCCATTCATCTGCTGATGGACATCTTATCATTTAAAAATGTTCTTCTATAAACATATTCTGGCCTGGCTTCTGCATCCTATTATGAGTGAATGCTTTTCCCACAAGTCTACAGATGAGTTTATTAAAATAAGGTCATTATAACTGAAAAGTGTCATAACATAAAGTGGTCTTCAAGTTTCCATTGACATTTGAGGGGAATATACCTGTCAATCTATATTTCATCCTAAGGGACTTCAAAGTTATATTTTTAAACTAATATTTCATTTTCCCTAGAAGGCTGTCCTGTTTTTAAAAAACTGCATCACCATAACCTAGGGCTTGGGTGCTAGAAGGCATCTCACAGTTACATATGCATATATGTGTACATTGGGTTGGCCAAAAACTTCACTTGGATATTTTCTAACATCTTATAGGAAAACCCAAGCAACCATTTTAGCCAACCCAATATAAATGGATGATAGAACAGATGAATGAATCAGTTAATGAAATGTTGTGTATAACCTGTCCAGTTGGGTTAACATTCCTAAAGATGTATCCTGATGAGGAAACATAAAGTTTTGCCTTTGGCATTATTTCATGTAAAATGATAGTGGAGTAGGGAATACACACCCACACACACACATCTTTGGAACCTGTTTGATAAATACAGCAATTATATAGAACCTATGCTTTAACAATTTTATTTACTCAGAGGAAAATAAGTAGTCATTTTTGTTAGAAAATTAGCTGATTGTTCTATTAAAATGATCTGTTGATTTTTTTTTTAAGTTGCTTCAGTCGTGTCCAACTCTGTGCAGCCCAATAGACAGCAGCCCACCAGGCTCCCCTGTCCCTGGGATTCTCCAGGCAAGAACACTGGAGTGGGTTGCCATTTCCTTCTCCAATGCATGAAAGTGAAAAGTGAAAGTGAAGTCACTCAGTTGTGTCTGACTCTTAGCAACCCCATGGACTGCAGCCTTCCAGGCTCCACCATCCATGGGATTTCCAGGCAAGGGTTCTGAAGCGGGTTGCTATTGCCTTCTCCGGATTAGTTGATTAACTGGTTTTAATTTTTAAAAATTAAGTTAATATTTATGTGTTTCCAAAAGTGGAAACTGAATCACACTATGTAAAATACCACAGTTTGAGTTTCTACAGGAATCATTCTTACATTGTCTTTATAAATCTACAAATCTGTATTCTAAAGCAACCATTTGGCCCAGATTAATCTTTTTGATAGATCAATGTTTTCATATATAGAACTTGCTTAAGGCAAGGTATACCTGCATAGGGAAAAGCCATTTTAATTTTACAATGCTTTCTTAAACAAGAAAAATAGCTAAAAAGGCATTTCTCAAGGGTTGGCAATTTACAGATTATTCATAATTGAACCACAGCAATGCAAACAACTGAGTTGGTATTTTCCCCCAGAGAAGATCAGTTAGATTCTTATTTCAATTGGAAAAAATACTAAATCTAGGAGAAACTCTATACCTACATGTTTTTTATGGAAAATTCTCAGTGTCCTCAAAATAAATGTTTAGTATATTCATTGGTACTTTTACTTTATCAAGTTTTAATTTTGAGGAGCTGAGTTGAATTTTCATCTGAATTTTTGCTCAGTCCAAAGGTTGGCCCAGAATTTCTCAACCTTGCACTGTTGACACGTGAGTGGTGAGAAAAAATCCTTGGTCTTAACTCATATGATATCAGTTATGACAATTAAATTGTCTCCAGACCTTGCCAGATGTCCCTTAGAGATGAGGGAAACAGGAAATTCACCCCTGGGGTAAGAACCTCTGGCCTAGCCAAATGGATGATCCAAATAGAATCAGTGTTGTGTCTGTTAACCAAAGAGACACGCTCTCTGATATTTTTAGACAGTACAGAATGAAGCACTTCATTCAGTAATGATCAGGGTCACTGCTTGTGTTCTAAACTGGGGATTTTGTGCCTGACTTTGAAAACCTGAGATATACTATACTTGAAAACTGGGCAGAGGGCACATACAGACATGCCCTGGAAATAGAACTAACCCATTTGATGATTTCTACTGCTGAGATTTCAGACTTTAGAGTCGAAACCCCCACCTCACATTGCAACCTTTAGTTCATCCAGCTAACCTAGTTACCCAGGTGAAAGCATGAAGTGAACTCAGCCCCTCTGACCCTATAGCATAGTTCCTGGCTTTTCTCAACAAATTCCAAATGTTGCTGAACTAAAACTGCTGGGAGTATTACTCAGAAACTTACAGAGTGAAGGAACAACACCACAACATACACACACAAACATTTTGAAAAAAAGTGCATAATACATGGCTCTTTCCTGTAGTATGTTACACACCTGCCCACACAAACTGGTTTTAATTTGATTGTATTAAATTGAGTTGCTTATGCTTAGGTTTATTGTCCTCTCTGAATTGAAGAAACAGCTTTCTCCATGCAGATCCACTTCTTTTATATGTGCTGTTCCTGAAATGCTGACAACTTTGTTGGCCTTTTCAAATTCCGTCTGTCTCCTAGGTAAGGATCTGTCTATTTGTCAGTGATCTAATTATTTCCACCAAAAAGGAGAATTCTGAAAGAACTAACACTCAAAGCTTCTGGGTTTTATTTTGCTTTGTTTGTTAGTAAAGAAGGAGTTAGGAGGCAATATTTACCTATGGGATTTCAAGTAGGATTTCAGGAAATATTATTCCCTGAATCTTGTTACCCCATTTGAGGTAAGGTAGAGAGCAAGTGCACAGAGCATTATCAAAAGCAATCAGAAACAAAGCCTGCACTTTTCAATTAATTTGTTAAAACGCAAAGGTCATACTTGGATTATGGATTAATTATCTATATCAAATTATGAGTTTTTGGTCTGATTCTCAAGGTTGGTTAGTGGCCTTGTTTATATTAAGCAAGACAGGCTTATTGTTCTTTTGCAGTAGGCTGGTAGGTGAGAATGAGGCCAAAATTCTGCCAAAACACTGCTGAGGACTAATTAAATGCAAAGAAACAAAACAAGCAAAAAAAAAAAAAAAAGCTGAATCCTAGCCATCTCCTTAAATCACAGATACTTTGCCAATAGAAAGGTATATATTATCAATTCCCCTTCTTAAGACTGACAAAAATTATTGATATTCAACTGAGGATTTTCCAACACATCTGTTTTTGTGTAGCTCATATTTTATAACTTATTTCCAACCCTGAAATGGCTTTACCATCAATGTGTGGGTAGTATTGATCCCTTAAACATCATAATGGTGATTATCTGGCAAATTTATTCCTCACAGAAACTAAATAGGGTAAATACTATCAACCTCATTACATGAATGAACAAACTGTGCCAGACATATTTTTATTAACTGCACATTATATGACAACTAGTCTTGGTTCTTGTTTAACTTCAGTCTGTAAAAGCAAGACTCAGAACTATGTTTATCTAAATTCAAAACCATACCCTTATTTAAAAATCCCCTCTCTTTTCAAACTCTCCACCCATTTTTCCCACTTGAAAGTAGGTCAGAGAATAACTTTCACCGTCCTTAATCGGAAAAACAGCTCTATATTCGAGTATCAGTTTTTGCTTAAAAAGGACCATATGGTTTGTTAAATAAATATGCAGAAGAGAACCTCCTACTGGCATTAGGCACTTCTATGTAGAAATTTGAAAAGAACAATGCCTGAAATGTATTTCCAATGAACAAATATTTGTTTAGTGATGATTAGGGACAAGCACCACAAGGCTATAAACATGTAGCCGTTTATATAATCTTCCAGGGAATCAGAGACAAGAGAGTACGAAAGTGAATGATGCTGCTAAGTTGCTGCTAAGTCGCTTCAGTCGTGTCTGACTCTGTGCGGTTCCATAAACGGCAGCCCACCAGGCTCCCCCATCCCTGGGATTCTCCAGGCTAGAACACTAGAGTGGGTTGCCATTTCCTTCTCCAATGCATAAAAGTGAAAAGTGAAAATGAAGTCGCTCAGTCGTGTCCAACTCTTTGCTACCCCATGGACTGCAGCCCACCAGGCTCCTCCATCCACGGGATTTTCCAGGCAAGAGTACTGGAGCGGGGTGCCATCGCCTTCTCCAATAATGAGTGATGGTGAGCATCTTTTCATGTGTTTGTTAGCCATCTCTATGTCTTCTTTGGAGAAATTTCTGTTTAGTTCTTGGGCTCATTTATTTTTCTGGAATTGAGCTGCAGGAGTTGCTTATATATTTTTGAGATTAAAATTTTGTCAGTTGCTTCACTTATTATTTTTTTCCATTCTGAAGGTGGTATTTTTACCTTGCTTATAGTTTCCTTAAGTGTGTAAAAGTTTTTAAGTTTAATTAGGTTTCATTTGTTTATTTTTGCTTTTATTTCCAGAATTCTGGGAGGTGGGTCATAGAGGATCCTGCTGTGATTTATGTCAGAGATGGTTTTTCCTATGTTTTCCTCTAGGAGTTTTATAGTTTCCGGTCTTATGTTTAGATCTTTAATCCATTTTGAGTTTATTTTTGTGTGTGGTATTAGAAAGTGATCTAGTTTCATTCTTTTATAAGCTGTTGACCAGTTTTCCCAGAAGTTTAATTAAGTCTCATTTGTTTATTCTTGCTTTTATTTCCAGAATTCTGGGAGGTGGCTCATAGAGGATCCTGCTGTGATTTATGTCAGAGATGGTTTTTCCTATGTTTTCCTCTAGGAGTTTTATAGTTTCTGGTCTTATGTTTAGATCTTAATCCATTTTGAGTTTATTTTTGTGTGTGGTGTTAGAAAGTGATCTAGTTTCATTCTTTTATAAGCTGTTGACCAGTTTTCCCAGCACCACTTGTTAAAGAGATTGTCTTTTCTCCATTGTATATTCTTGCCTCTGTCAAAAATAAGATGTCCATAGGTGCATGGATTTATCTCTGGGCTTTCTATTTTGTTCCATTGATCTATATTTCTGTTTTTGTGCCAGTACCATACTGTCTTGATGACTGTGGCTTTGTAGTACAGCCTGAAGTCAGGCAGGTTGATTCCTCCAGTTCCAGTCTTCTTTCTCAAGATTGCTTTGGCTATTCTAGGTTTTTTNTATTTTTTCCATTGATCTATATTTCTGTTTTTGTGCCAGTACCATACTGTCTTGATGACTGTGGCTTTGTAGTACAGCCTGAAGTCAGGCAAGTTGATTCCTCCAGTTCCAGTCTTCTTTCTCAAGATTTCTTTGGCTATTCTAGGTTTTTTGTATTTCCATATAAGTTGTGAAATTATTTGTTCTAGCTCTGTGAAAAATACCGTTGGTAGCTTGATAGGGATTACATTGAATCTATAGATTGCTTTGGATAGTATACTCATTTTCACTATATTGATTCTTCCAATCCAGGAACATGGTATATTTCTCCATCTATTAGTGTCCTCTTTGATTTCTTTCACCAGTGTTTTATAGTTTTCTATATATAGGTCTTTTATTTCTTAGGAGGATATATTCCTACATATTTTATTCTTTTCATTGCAAAGATGAATGGAATTGTTTCCTTAATTTCTCTTTCTGTTTTCTCATTATTAGTGTATAGGAATCCAAGGGATTTCTCTGTGTTAATTTTATGTCCTGCAACTTTACTATTTTCATTGATTGGCTCTAGTAATTTTCTGGTGGAGTATTTAGGGTTTTCTATGTAGAGGATCATGTCATCTGCAAACAGTGTTTTACATCTTTTCCAGTCTGCATTCCTTTTATTTCTTTTTCTGCTCTGATTGCTGTGGCTAAAACTTCCAAAACTGTTTAATAGTAGTGGTGAGAGTGGGCACCCTTGTCTTGCTCCTGACTTTAGAGGAAATGCTTTCAATTTTTCACCATTGAGGAGAACGTTTGCTGTGTGTTTGTCATATATAGCTTTTGTTATGTTGAGGTGTGTTCCTTCTAGTCCTGCTTTCTGGAGGGTTTTTATCATAACTGGATGTTGAATTCTGTCAAAGGCTTTCTCTGCATCTACTGAGATAATCATATGGTTTTTATCTTTCAACTTGTTAATGTGGTATATTACACTGATTGATTTGTGGATATTGAAGAATCCTTGCATCCCTGGGATAATAATGTATGATCTTTTTAATATGTTGTTGGATTCTGTTTGCTAGAATTTTGTTAAGGATTTTTGCATCTATGTTCATCAGTGATATACACCTGTAGTTTTCTTTTTTTGTGGCATCTTTGTCTGGTTTTNGCTTTTCACTTTCATCGCTATGTCCTGCCATTCTCTTCTGGCCTGAAGAGTTTCTATTGAAAGATCAGCTCTTATCCTTATGGGAATCCCCGTGTGTGTTGTTTGTTGTTTTTCCCTTGCTGCTTTTAATATTTGTTCTTTGTGTTTCATCTTTGTTCATTTGATTAATATGTGTCTTGGGGTGTTTTGCCTTGGGCTTATCCTGTTTGGGACTCTCTGGGTTTCTTGGATTTGGGTAACTATTTCCTTCCCATTTTAGGGAATTTTTCAACTATTACCTCCTCAAGTATTTTCTCATGGTCTTTCTTTTTGTCTTCTTCTTCTGGGACTCCTACAATTTGAATGTTGGGGTGTTTAACATTGTCCCAGTGGTCCCTGAGGTTGTCCTCATTTCTTTTAATTCTTTTTTCTTTTTTCCTCTTTGCTTCATTTATTTCTACCATTCTATCTTCTACCACACTTATCCTATCTTCTGCCTCCCTTATTCTACTTTTGGTTCCCTCCAGAGTAGAAGGATCACATTATTTTGATTGCATTATTTGCATTATTCATTATATATTGACTCTTTTTTATTTCTTCTGAAAGTGAAAGTGAAGTTGCTCAGTCATGTCCGATTCTTTGCAACCCCATGGACTGTAGCCTACCAGGCTCCTCTGTCCATGGGATTTTCCAGGCACTGGAGTGGATTGCCATTTCCTTCTCCAGGAGATTTTCCCAAACCAGGGATTGAACCCGGGTCTCCCGTACTGTAGACAGACACTTTACCATCTGAGCCACCAGGGAAGTCCCTCCTTTCTTGCATCTTCTCAATCTTTGTCTCCAGGCTATTTATCTGTAACAACATTTTGTTTTCAAGATTTTGGATCATTTCCACTATCATTATTTGGAATTCTGTATCAGGTAGATTCCCTATCTCTTCCTCTTTTGTTTGGCTTGGTGAGCATTTATCCTGTTCCTTTTCCTGCTGAGTATTTCTCTGCCTTTTTATCTTGTTTATATTGCTGTGTTTGGGGTGGCCTTTCTGTATTCTGGCAGTTTGTGGTTCCTCTTTATTGTGGAGGTTCCTTGCTGTGGGTGGGGTTGGACGGGTGGCTTGTCAAGGTTTCCTGGTTAGGGAAGCTTGTATCGGTGTTCTGTGGGTGGAGCTGGATTTCTTCTCTCTGGAGTGCAATGAAGTGTCCAGTAGTGAGTTTTGAGATGTCATTGGGTTTGGTGTGACTTTGGGCAGCCTGATATCCTGTTCCTTTTCCTGCTGAGTATTTCTCTGCCTTTTTATCTTGTTTATATTGCTGTGTTTGGGGTGGCCTTTCTGTATTCTGGCAGTTTGTGGTTCCTCTTTATTGTGGAGGTTCCTTGCTGTGGGTGGGGTTGGACGGGTGGCTTGTCAAGGTTTCCTGGTTAGGGAAGCTTGTATCGGTGTTCTGTGGGTGGAGCTGGATTTCTTCTCTCTGGAGTGCAATGAAGTGTCCAGTAGTGAGTTTTGAGATGTCATTGGGTTTGGTGTGACTTTGGGCAGCCTGTCTATTGAAGCTCAGGGCTATGTTCCTGTGTTGCTGGAGAATTTTTGCATGGTATGTCTTGCTCTGGAACTTGTTGGCCTTTGGGTGGTGCTTGGTTTTAGTGTAGGTATGAAGGCTTTTGATGCGCTTCTATTGATTAATGTTACCTGGAGTCATGAGTTCTCTGGTGTTCTCAGGATTTGGACTTAAGGCTCAGAGGTTAAAACATTTGCCTGCAATGCAGGATACCTGGGTTTGATCCCTGGGCCTGGAAGATCCCCTGGAGAAGGAAATTGCAACCCTCTCCAGTATCTTGCCTGGAGAATCCCATGGACAGAGGAGCCTGGTGGGCTACCGTCCATGGGGTTGCAGAGAGTCGGACATGACTGAGCGACTTCACTTTCTTTCTTTCTTTCTCCTGCCTCTGGTTTTCAGTCTTATTCTTACAGTAGCCTCAAGTTTTCTCCATCTCTTTTCAAAGACAATAGGCTGCCTTTCTGGATGCCTAATGGCCTCTGCCAACATTCAGTTGTTTTGTAGAATTTGTTCAGCGTTCAAATGTTCTTTCAGTGAATTTGTGGGGAAGAAAGTGGTCTCCCTGTCCTATTCTTCTGTCATCTTAGGACCACTCTCTACTATGGGTTTTCATAAAATTATTAGACAACATAGGCATTTTTTAGTTTCCTAATAGCATTAGAGTGGAAAAACCCTTTTTTACTTATGATATCAAATTCAAAATCCATAAAAGAAAAGCTGACACATTCTTGAACATAAAAATAAATTCTACAAAACCAAGAAAAATCAAAAGCAAATTACACACTTTGATTAACATACTTAGAATTTTCAGTAAGAAAGAAGATACATAATGTGTACAACAACATTCATTGCAACATTGCTGACATTAGCAAAAGTTCTGGAAACATACTCATCAGAGAGGACTGGTTACATGTATCATGTGCATGGATATTATATTATGCAGCCATTTAAAAATGAAGTCGTTTCTTTTACATTGGCTTAAAACATTGTGTATATTGTAGAAGATGTATTGTGAAGTATTAAAGATAGGGCCCCAAACAAAAGTTACTTTGTTGCTGCTGCTGCTAAGTCAATTCAGACGTGTCCGACTCTGTGCAACCCCATAGACAGCAGCCCACCAGGCTCCCCTGTCCCTGGGATTCTCCAGGCAAGAACACTGGAGTGGGTTGCCATTTCCTTCTCCAGTGCATGAAAGTGAAAAGTGAAAGTGAAGTCCCTCAGTCGTGTCTGACTCTTCATGACCCCATGGATTGCAGCCTACCGGGCTCCTCCATCCATGGGATTTTCGAGGAAGAGTATGGAGTGGGGTGCCGTTGCCTTCTCCGAAAGTTAACTAAAATAAATATCCATTTTTGTGTATGCATATTTATCTTAATAAGGGTGTATGTGTGTGTGTGTGTGCTCAGCTGTGACTGACTCTTTGTGATCCTATGGTTTGTAGCCCGCCAGACTCCTCTGTCCATGGAATTCTCCAGGCAAGAATACTGGAGAGGGTTGCCATTTCCTTCTCTAGGGGATCTTCCCAGTCCAAGGACTGATCCTATGTCTCCTGAGGCTCTTGCATTGGAAGGTGGATTCTTTACCACTGAGCCACCTGGGAAGCCCCCTTAATAAAGTTAACCTCCATGAAATTCATAGCTATGACTGACAACAGTAAGATTTAGGGAACTAGAAGTTAGACATGGGAGAACTACTCATTGTTAAAGTGAATTCATTATCTAGTGAAAATTCAATTTAAAGGGAAAAAATGTAAAAGAAATTTTGGGGATGCTTCTGAGGGAAGAATTATGAAGAGTTCAATAGAAAGTCAAAAGATAACTGAGGACAGGAAAGAGAATCAATTCAGTCTAGACACAATGAATGAGTTTAATTTTAGAATAATTGCATTTATCATGCTAGGGCTGATATAGATAAAGTTGTCTGGTGGGGAGTTGGTAATGTGGGTCTAGAATACGGATATGTTTAGCTTCAGTTCAGTCGCTCAGTCATGTCTGTCTCTTTGCGACCCCATGGACTGCAGCATGCTTGGCTTCCCTGTCCATCACCAACTCCCAGAGCTTGCTCATACTCATATCCATTGATTTAGTGATGCCGTCCAACCATCTCATCCTCTGTCATCCCCTTCTCCTGCCTTCAATCCTCCCAGCATCAGGGTCTTTTCCAATGAGTCAGTTCTTTGCATCAGGTGGCCAAAGTATTGGAGTTTCAGTTTCAACATCAGTGTTTCTAATGAATATTCAGGACTGATTTCCTTCAGGACTGACTGGTTGGATCTTCTTGCAGCCCAAAAGACTCTCAAGAGTCTTCTTCAACACCACAGTCAAAAGCATCAATTGTTCTGCACTCAGCTTTCCTTATAGTCCGACTCTCACATCCATAGATGACTATTGGAAAAACCATCACTTTGACTATATGGACCTTTGTCAGCAAAGTAATGTTTTGGTTTTTTAATGTGCTGTCTAGGTTGGTCATAGCTTTTCTTCCAAGGAGCAAGAATCTTTTAATTTCATGGTTCTCTCACTGTTTCCATTGTTTCCCCATCTACTTGCCATGAAGTGATGGGACCAGATGCCATGATCTTAGTTTTTTGAATTTTGAGTTTTAAGCCAACTTTTTCACTCTCCTCTCTCACTTTCTTCAAGAGGCTCATTTAGCTTACTTCTCTTTTCTCCAAACTGACAGCACTAAGCTACTTCCCTTCCATATTCATGCCAAGCCATGTCTTGAGTAGTTCAGCTATATGGCATAAGCCCAGACTTCCTCTTGGTTGTATAAGAGAAGAATTCTGATGAATGGGGGATGCTGGAGTTTAGTGACCACAAAAGAATTGTGTGAAGATGGTAGGCATGAAAGTTGAAGTTAACAGAAAGTAAAACTGGTGTTGATGATATATTGTATAATTCTCACTTATGAGTTTTCTTAACTGTTGTGTTTCTTGCCAACCATGGACTCTGGCTATATTTGCTTACAGCTTTTCACCCTTCCTCTGAAACCAGCACATTATTTGTCTCCTGTAATGAGCCCTCTCTCTCTATTTTCGTTCCCTGTGGTTTAGGAAGGACTGATCTACATTCCTGGACTAAGAGACAGATTCATGAAATCAGCTATCCAAATTCATCTCCAGAAAAACAATTATCTCAATATTTGGATCATTTTGTAACTATTCAAAAGAGAGATAACAAAACAAATACAGTATTGTAAAGCAAAACAAACTAAAAAATAAAATTAATTAAAATGTGAAAAAAAAAAAAAAGAGAGATGATCTCTCTTCCACTAGGGATACTTGCTAAGATATAAATATGCAAGCCTAGAATTGGGGAATCAACTATACAGAGTGAGTGACTACTGGAGAATGAAGTTTATACCAAAGAAGGCAGAAAGAGTGTGTATGTGTATGTGTCTGTGTGTGTGTGTGTACTTGTGCATGCATGTGTGTGAGAAAGAATAAATCCATATTACATCTACTGAGTTCCTGAGACAAAACCAAATTCCTTCTCAAACCATTTTCTAAGTCAGAAATTTCTATCTACCCTCTATCTATCTCTCATCCTCATTATCACCACCACCCTATCTCATAAGCCTTCACAATTGAGATTTTATTATTAAAAGTAGTATACAAAATTTACCCAATACAGTGCTTACTAATTCGGTAGGTATAATTATAAAACCCCATGGTTCAATTTGTTTCTTTACTTAAGTTAAGGCTCAGTTTCATTGAGTATGAAGTTTCTTACCAAGCAAGTCTAAGGGGTTCAGTAAACACTTGTTGACTGATTGCTGTTTCATGTTTCTTTATTTTAATATATTGCAATAAATATGGAGAAGGCAATGGCAACGCACTCCAGTATTCTTGCCTGGAGAATCCCAGGGACGGGGGGAGCCTGGTGGGCTGCCGTCTATGGGGTCGCACAGAGTCTGACACGACTTAGCAGCAGCAGCAGCAACAAATGTAGAGACCAACGACAACAGTTGAGGCTTTGATTCACTGAAACAAGCATTTATAGTTGTATAAAACACAGAGTCAGTTAGCTAACTGATTTTATACGGCTGGGTCCAAGACTGTAGTGCTTGAATTTTGATGTGGGAAGGGAATCTATTGAAAAGAAGCCAGATTTCTTGTGGGCAACCATATTTCACTGTTAATGTATAGTTTCATATGTCTGTAATATATGTCTTAGAGTTTCTCTTTAGTTTTAGGAGAAGAAAAATCTGTAATCTTTTGTAAACAACATATAAGTAACATAGATTTAAGTCAAAATGGCAGTATATTTTAAAACACACAACACAGATCTATGTAGCTCATAGTTTCCTTTTACAATGCACATTGAATATAAGACAAATAACATATTGTTATGTTTGGCTCTACCAGAAAGCAATAAATAAAATCCAAGTTTAATGGTATTTACATATTAGTAGTAGCTGAAATTTTATAGATGCAGCTTTACTGCGGAAAAAAAAAAAAAAGAAAGCCATTATTTTGGGATCTCTACAGCTATAAACCTGTACATAGATTTTTACAGTGCTGAGTAAGCTTGTATAAAATTAAAGCATTATTATTCATTTGAGAATTTTTATTTCCATTAGCTAACTTATGACAGGCATTCTTTTCCTTTTGCTTGATGTGGGCCAAATTAATGAAACTAACATAATAAACAGAGAGAAATCATCTGTCAAAGACACTTATAAGACATTTTGCATAGAAATGCCCTTGTGTTTTGACATTCTGATTTCTTGTTTTCAGACAGTGCTATAATTTGCTTTAAGAATTGTTTTAATCAGTTGCCAAATGTTTCTTATGCTGCACTGGATAGAAATAATTGAATTTTGTAAAGATAGAGTGGAGTAGAGGGATATGATTAAGCTTTTTTTCTTTTTCATTGACTATTCTTGATTTCAAACCCAAAGTCTACTTAAAGACAATGCTTATTAAAAAGGATTATTAGTAAAGGTAGTTTTAATATAGCTTTACAGGTTACTTTTGATAATACTATCATTTTCTTTAAATTAGAGAATTAATGTCATCGCTGCAATGACCAAAGTTGGTAATTAAACGTCTGTCAGCTAGCCCATGTTAAACCTGCAGTTTCTGAGAGCTTATTAATCCATGAAAATAAATCTCTTTGGGGCCATCTCAACTCAAGAAGCGTATTTTTTAAATGAGCTATAGAATTGAACCTTGCTCTTTCCTTAAAGAGTGTAACAGATTGCAGAATGCTTATTTATAGAACTACTGTAAATACAATCACGGTCTCTTCTTTTGAAAAAAAAAAAAAAAGATTTTCACTAATTTTTTTTTTTTTTTCATTTCACTTTGGGATGAAAGCTGTCTTCCTTTACTTATGAGATTCTATTCACACAAGGCAGGGTTGTATATTAAAGAAAGTACCCAAAAAATGTGAAACACCATATCATGATCTTATATTTACTTCTACAATTTTTACAACTCATAAAAGTCAGGTATAAGAGGTGCTTTGTAGACAAACATTTTCTTTTGCCTGTCCAGGATCCATTATTTTTTTTGTTAGAGATTATTCAATTCTCCTTTGCAAACTTGTTCCTCCCCTGATGCCCATGACACTGTCCATTTTCTCCTAGTTCCAGCTACCAGGTTTTCTGGAATTCATTGGTCTCTGTTCTTTCTGAAACCTGGATCTCCAGTTTCCCATTCTAATCTGTTAGCTACTCTGGGTCCTTCTAAGTAAGTCATTTTGAGCTGGTGAGAGCTCCAGTAGTTTTTGTTGCTTGCTCTCAAAGAATCATTGCTGACTTAAGCTCATTAAAGAAAAGCACAATTAAGTCAAGAACTGTGTCCATCATTGCTTCATACTTCAGTGTCTGAAACACAGTAAAGGCTCAAGGAACATTTATAGAATTAATGAATAAGGAGGAATGGAATGGCATGTCAGTTCTCACAGCCATATTATGCCAGAGCCTGAGAGAAACATTAAGTTCTCCTTAACTTTTTCTTCCATTATTTCTTCCCAGTATGTAGCCTTCTCTTAAACTATACATGCCCTCCTCCAGGATTTCAGAAGGCAGAGCTTCTTACAGTCCTGGTTCTTTACATGTATCCTATTTCTTTAATACAGACAATTTATATTATTCTGTTACTTCCAGTATTTTATCTGAGAATAAAAGTATTCCAGGAATGTCAACAGATGATAAATTATTAAAGTCATGATTTTTCAAATCTTAAGATCATAAATCTAAAAGTATGACAGAAAAGTGATACAGAATATGACCAATTATTTTCTCATTCACATTCATGCAAAACACACTGAACTGTTAAATGTTTGGAAAGAAAAAAAAAGTTCATGCAGTTCTGGTAAGAACACAGAACATAAATAAGTCCTTGGCTTAAAAGATTTTTTTTACAAAGAGTAAAATCAAACTCTTGAATGTATTCAAAAAGCTGTCTGCTATTTGGGATCAGGTTTTAATTTTCACCTCAGCTCCTACCTGCTTTGAACAACCAGAGCCTTCTAACTCCACTCATATTTTACCTTATTTTCTCCATAAGGAAATGCCTTAGACCCTTGTTTACACACTTACATGTACTGCTTGTTCCACCTCTAATGCCATTCCCTGGGCTTTTTATTATCCTTCTTTGAGATCCAACAACAACAAAAAAATTCTTTCATTATTTCTCTTTCAGTTGCCTAAGACTCCCTCTCTCGTCTCTTACAGCCCATTCTATAAACATCTATTCTGTAGGATTCTATGTGGCCCTATAGAATGTAGACCACCAGTCTCCTCTGTCCATGGGATTCTACAGGCAAGAATACTGGACTGGGTTGCCACACCCTTCTCCAGGGGATCTTCCTGACCCAGGGATTAAACGTGTGTCCCTTATGTCTCTTGCAGTGGCAGGCAGGTTCTTTACCACTAGCTTCTCCTAGGAAGCCATTAAATGCATTAAACCATAATTATTTTTACATGCTTCTCTCTTCCAATATTTTACACTCTTCAATAATAAGAAGTGAATCTTGTAAACTTAGTTATTTCCCCCACTTTTCTCCAAATGAACAGAAACAAGATAAAAAGCAAGAACTCTTAATTGCCAGACTGAGATTCTTTCCATTGCATCAAACCAAGTTTACCCCTAACAGATAGAACAGCAAATAGTATGTTATGAAAGTGAAGTCGCTCAGTCATGCCTGACTCTTTGGAACCCCGTGGACTGTAACCTATCAGGCTCCTCCATCCATGGGATTTTCCAGGCAAGAGTGCTGGAGTGGATTGCTATTTCCTTCTCTAGGAGATCTTCCTGACCCAGGGATCGAACTCAGGTCTCCTGCATTTCAGGCAGACGCTTTACCACCTGAGCCATCTAACTATAAATCTTCTAGTAGTCATGTATGGATGTGAGAGTTGGACTATAAAGAAAGCTGAGCACAGAAGAATTGATGCTTTTGAATTGTGGTGTTGGAGAAGACTCTTGAGAGTCCCTTGGACTGCAAAGAGATCCAACCAGTCCATCCTAAAGGAAATCAGTTCTGAATATTAGAAGGACTGATGCTGAAGCTGAAACTCCTATACTTTGGCCACCTGATGCGAAGAACTGACTCATTAGAAAAGACCCTGATGCTGGGAAAGATAGAAGGCAAGAGGAGAAGGGGTTGACAGAGGATGAAATGGTTGGATGGCCTCAGCGATTCAATGGACATGAGTTTGAGTGAGCTCTGGGAGTTGGTGATGGACAGGGAAGCCTGGCATGCTGCAGTCTTTGGGGTTGCAGAGTTGGACACAACTGAGCGACTGAACTGGCTGAACTATAAATCTGAATGATTTTCTTTAATTTCAGCTATATTTAAGAGTACACTGTGTAAACTGAGATAGGGAATATAGACAATTAATCTGATAGTTTAGGCTACACATTTTCAATTCAAATGTCCTTGGGTTTTAGAATATATATATATATATTTTTTAGAAACACCAATTACTGAACTTCTTCACTTAACATTGTAAAAGGTATTTAATGACCCTTAAGGTCATCTAAATGTCGTGGTTAGTATTCACTCAATACCAATGATAAATGTGATTCAATCAAAATAAATAAACAAGCACATCACAAACGTCTAGCCTGGCTTTCATTGAATAGTCAGACATAAGCGCAGTTTGTGATCCTGGTTGACTGGGTAGTTGGTATTGTGTAGACTTGGTCTGTGTTTGCTTCATAGAGTGTCTTCAGTCTCAAGCCTTGGTTTCCATTAGAGTTAATCATGCTCCCCTGCTACTTTAAATCGAGGGTGTCCTCAAAACGAGGATTGCGTCCATTAAACTTAATTACTTCCCTCTATGGATCAAGTGCCTAAAATGGCACTACTAAAAAGAAGCTGTTATTAAGAGATCCTGCTCCTAGGCTGGAACATTCATTTATAAACAACTCCCAATTTCTTAGCATCATGGTTCCAACCAGCTGTGTGCAGATCTTGCATGAGCTCTTTTTTTTTTTTTCAGTCAATATGCCTTATGGAGTAAATATCCCAAATGAATATGCAGACATCTTCTTCCTCCACATTCCCCCTTCACCTACTCTATCCTCAGTATGTCTTCTGAACATTGGTTATTTAGTTCTGTATGACTGGTATTTCAACAGCCAAGCATCATATCTCTTCTAACATATTGTGGCTAATGGCTACCAGTACACTGACCTTGAGGCTATATATGCTTTTGCAATTATTAATTTATTAGTAATTTCCTAAGAATGCTGTAATAGAAACTGAAAGATGATGGAAAGAGGAAAAACACACAGAGAAACTCACCAGCTGTATAACAAGATCTATTATTACAAACACTTTTAGCTCAGATAATTGAGCTCTAGGGGATAACATTCCGTGAATGTTTATTTTAGAATTGCCCCAACATAATTCCACTGATCTTCAGATGTATTTATGATCAACCTCAATACTAATGCTTTGTCTAAAGAATCTCAAACAACATTAGACACCTAGAAGGAACACATTACACTATTTTCTATTAATGAGAACACTTAAGAGTTGTTATTTGTTTGTAAGTCTCTGACATCTGCTAGCTGGGTAATTTTGAGCAAATTCTTTTGGCAAAATGAAGGTGATAATTATAATTTCTGCCTTACCTATCTTTCAAGGTTATAAGGATAATTAAATATAAATTTCAATGTTAAATTTCCATGTTTAATTAAAATTAATATGTTACCATTCATAAAAGTATACTAGTTCAAGACAGAAAATAAGAAAACAACAGAGAGCAAACCAACCTGTTTGGGACAGACAGTAAAAAATGCCTATCCCACAAACTTTGTCTACATAATTCTAAACCAGTTTAACTGCACTTTTACCCAATTGATAGGATGTTTTGCATCCTGTAGACATCGTTTAAAAGTAGCAAATTATTTTCCCATCTTTTATTACCTTCTTTTGGACAGGAGCATATGCCAGAAAGGAGAAGGCAATGGCACCCCACTCCAGTACTCTCGCCTGGAAAATCCCATGGATGGAGGAGACTGGTAGGCTGCAGTCCATGGGGTCACTAAGAGTCGGACATGACTGAGCGACTTCCCTTTCACTTTTCATTTTCATGCATTGGAGAAGGAACTGGCAACCCACTCCAGTGTTCTTGCCTGGAGAACCCCAGGGATAGGGGAGCCTGGTGGGCTGCCATCTGTGGAAAATTATTTTCCCATCTTTTATTACCTTCTTTTGGACAGGAGCATATGCCAGAAAGGAGAAGGCAATGGCACCCCACTCCAGTACTCTCGCCTGGAAAATCCCATGGATGGAGGAGCCTGGTAGGCTGCAGTCCATGGGGTCACTAAGAGTCGGAAATGACTGAGCGACTTCCCTTTCACTTTTCATTTTCATGCATTGGAGAAGGAACTGGCAACCCACTCCAGTGTTCTTGCCTGGAGAACCCCAGGGATAGAGGAGCCTGGTGGGCTGCCATCTATGGGGTTGCACAGAGTTGGACACGACTGAAGCAACTTAGCAGCAGCAGCAGCATATGCCAGAAAACAAATGATAGAAAGTAAGTTTTCATGAGGCAAAAATAGTGACCAAATTACTTGGGTCAGTTCCTAAATAGTAGTTTTATGTAATCTAGATATTTAAGAGAACTGTCCATGCTCAATTGCCTGTTCCTTACAATCCCACAATCCATGTTCTCTAGGTGCATTCACCTTTACTTTTTAAAATATTTTATGTTGTAGTACCTCTGGATTATAAATTATTCAGAACACAGTTAAACTGATAGAGGTTAATTTCTGACCTTGGACAATTGAAAAGGAAAGAAACCTTTGTACTCTATGTCAAGGTCTTGAAGAACCTGTTTATTGGGTTGCCCAGAAAGTTCATTTGGGCTTTGTATGAGAGCTTACAGAAAATCTTGAATGAACTTTCTGGGCAACCCAATACTAAAGAATAAAGAGTTGTGGTAAAGGAGGAAGACTGGGAGACAAAAATAAGTAAATAAATAAAATCTGGATCTGTCTCATGAAAGAGAGATTCTTTAAAGGCTCAAGAGGAAGGGACCATATGTATACTTAACAGCTGATTCATGTTGTACAGCAGAAATGAACACAACATTGCTAAGCAATTATCCTTCAAAAAATTCTTAATGACTCTTGAGAGTAGGACTAACATCAGAGTTGGAAATTTTTTTAAAAATGAAAACCATATTAGTAATTATAGCCATGACTAATATTTATTCAGTGCTTGTATGTACTAGGTGCTTTGCCAAATACTTTATAAGCATTTTGTAATTAAATCCTTTGAACTTTGTGGGTAGTACAATAATTATCCTAACCTTACAAAGGAGGAAACTGAACCAGAAAGAGATTGAGTAAATTGCTCAGGATCATAAACCAGGATTCAAATTCAGGGTTATTTGATATCAGAGTCCACTCTTAATCTCTATACTACTCATAGGAGAGACAAAGTTCACTTCAATGTAGCTTTGAGCTCTCCAACAATAGAATATGCTTGTCAGTAGCAGCCATTTTTATTCACTTGAAGCTACCCTATGGATATTGAAAAGGAAGTCCAGGAGATGCAAAGTGACTTTTTCAACATCACAAAACTGTTTAGAAGCAGAGAAGAGATGGATCCAGTCTCTTGTTCCCAGAACTAGAGATCTCCTCATTATACCCAGTGTTTTTCCAATTTGATCCTGGAGAAACAACTATAATGATGCTGTAGAAGTGTTTCAGCAAGAAATAGTGTCTTGAACTATGTTAATTTTTATGTCTGTCCAGCTAGCTTTTCTATCTTTACTCTTGTAACTGTGACTGGTCTTCTAACTATAGGAATCAGCAATAGAACTTGGCAACTTATATCCCAAACTATAGTGATTGGCCCATACAATGGACAAATCAGTGTTCTTCCTTTGTATTAATCCAGATATTTACAGACACCATGTGCTTTTGCATTGGAGTTGCTAACATGTAGTTATTGTTAACTGGTGTTTGGGAGAAGAAATTGGACAAGCACACAAAAATAAATAGAAATGAAAGAAGGTCAAAGAGAATCCCTTGTTGATACTGTACAGTTGCTCAGTCATGTCTATCTCTTGGTGACTCCATGGACTATAGCATGCCAGGCTTCTTTGTTCTTCACCATTTCCCAGAGCTTGCTCAAACTCATATCGATTGAGTCGGTGATGCCATCCAACCATCTCACCCTCTGTCGACCCCTTCTCTTCCTGGCTTTAATCTTTCTCAGCATCAGGGACTTTTCTAATGAGTTGGCTATTTATATCAGGTGGTCAAATTATTGGAGCTTCAGCTTCATCATCAGTCCTTCCAATGAATATTCAGGACTGATTTCCTTTAGGATTTGCCAGGGTCCAGCCCCGGTGGATCCAGGATGATTTGAAGTCAAGGATTGACTTGTTTGATCTTGCAGTCCAAGGGACTTTCAAGAGTCTTCTCCAACACCATTTAAAAGCATCAGTTCCTTGGCATTCAGCCTTCTTTATGGTCCAACTCTCACATCCATACATGACTACTGGAAAAACCATCACTTTGACTATATGGAACTTTATCAGCAAAGTAACATCTCTGCTTTTTAATATATTGCTAGGTTGGTCATAGCATTTCTTTCAAGGGGCAAGTATCTTTTAGCTTTATGGTGCAGTCACCATTTGTAGTGATTTTGTAGCCCAAGAAAATAAAGTCTGTCACTCTTTGTTTCCCAATCTATTTGGCATGAAGTGATGGGACTGGATGCCGTGATCTTTGTTTTTTGAATGTTGAATTTTAAGTCAGCTTTTTCACTCTCCTCTTTCACCTTCTTCATCAAGAGGCTCTTTAGTTCCTCTTCACTTTCTACCATAAAGGTGGTATCATCTGCATATCTGGGGTTATTGATATTTCTCCTGGCAATCCTAATTCCAGCTTGACTAGAGATCTCTTCAAGAAAATTAAAAAGAATCCCTAGAGCCATTAAATCCAGAGTTCTAAGTTTTTAATCCATCAGTTTTTGGTTCTTTGTGTGATTCTCTGACCTATGCCCCTATCCCTCCTTGGCTATATGAATCAATTGATTTCTCTTTAAGGTAGAGTTCGGTTTACATTTCTTGCAACTAAAAGACAGAGGCCTACCTAGTGACTCAAGATGGACAAAGGGAAGCCTGTTTCCCTTAAGGTATCTTTCTTAATCAAAGTCACTGTGAGTCACTAATACTTATGTTTACTAAGTTTGGTCATTGGACACCATTGCCTTTGCACCTTTAATTCAGAAAAGCATCCAGGAAGCCAAGCTGAGCCACGTGAAGTTAAGTGAAAGCCTCTGGAACACTAACCCTGTATCCAAATGGTAGATTGAGAGAGATGGTCTAAAAATGAGTTCCACTCTTCATTAAAACGTTCAGCTTTCTTCAGTGGAATTAAAAATACTGTAACTATAAACTTTTCTTCAACAACACTAGAAACAGGCATTGGAATGAAGAATTTTAGTTTTAAACAATTGTTTTCTTGCAGACAAACTCCCCTGTGATCTTATGCACTAGGTTATTTACTCTCAAGCACTTGTTTGTAATTGTGTAGGGACTTCCCTTGTTGCTCAGCAGTAAAGAATCTGCCCACAATGCAGAAGACTTGGGTTCGATCCCTGGGTCAGGAAGATCACCTGAAGAAGGGAATGGCAACCCACCCAGTATTCTTGCCGGGAGAATCCCACCCATGGACAGAGGAGCAGAGGGCTATAGTCTATGGGGTTGCAAAGAGTCAGACATGGCTTAGTGACTAGAGACAGCAACAATTACTATGTAGACATAGGAGCTGGCATATCTACTTGTGGTACCTGAATAGTAGTTGTAATTCTCATGCTGCCTCTCAGGAACAAATTTTTGAAATTTAAAAGTCAATGGTAACACACTCAAAGGGGGGAAAAAAACTTTGCTGACCACCTGAAGCTGTCACAGTTTTGTTAATTGGCTACAGTGAATGTGAAAGTCACTCAGTTCTGTCTTACTCATTGGGACCCCATGGGCTACACAGTCCATGGAATTTTCCAGGCAAGATTACTGGAAAGAGTAACCCTTCCCTTCTCCAGGGGATCTTCCCAACCCAGGAATCAAAACCAGGTCTCCTGCATTGCAGGTAGATTCCTTACCAGCTGGCTATATTTCAATATAAAATAAGAAGTATAAAAAATAAAATAAAACATATTTTAAATTAATTTTAAAACATATTGATAAACTTAGAGCTAAAATTTTGTCTTTCAAAAGCTGGAAAGATTTTATAACATTAGAAAGTACTAATAAAAGTTAACTTTTACTGAGAATAAAAAGAAACAAGCTTTTCAAGATCATTGCAAAATCTCTTGCTCAGGACACTTAAGTCCTTTGGAAAATAACCTATGAATATATTTATGACCAACAACATATAAAAATAACAAACAACAATAACTAGGATTTTCATGAGGAAGATATATACCTAGAAATATCTTTGTGATATTTTCATTAGGCATAAAATTATTAAACTTTTAATGTTGCCTATGAATTTAAAACCTCTAAATATATGTTGCTAGTTCATGTGGAGTTGACACAAAAGATGTTATGGCATGAAAGCTGTCATTAGGGGCAATAAAGCTAGCTAAACTATTAGATTCATAACAGATAGTATGTTATTAGTCTTTACACTGAATTGAATCATATTGTCACTTACACATTTAAATGAGTTCCAAGTCTCTATCTTTAATCATCTCAGGAATGAGAGAAAGATATTTCAGGAGCTGTCAGATGTTCAAGAAGTGACCCTCTTTAACCACTGCCACAGTTGGTGATTTGGAAAATTTTCAAGGTCAAGTTATTGAAAAAGTGCTTAAACAGGTACCTCTACTACATGCAGTGGGCTTTATCTGGTTGTCTGTAGCTTTGAATCACTGACTTTGTATCAAGTCTTACTAACCATGGTATGACCTTATGGGGTCAAGAAATAGAGGAAATTATTGAATAGATTGATTATGCTTCAGGCTTAGTGTGGGATTATGTCTAATTCTCTTAAGTGCTGCTTAGGCTGTAAAATGGCCTGGAAGAAGCTCACAACAAGCTAAATATCTTGTATGTCTTTAATCAACCTTCAAGATATAGACAGCCATTTCAAAAAACCTATTTTATTTCAAAACATGACTAGGGGATAAAATTCTATTTTCAGGTGGTTTACTATACCAGTGTGACTTTCTCCTCTGTACAGGACTAAAATTTAATTTAAAAATAATCATTAAACTGGAAAGAAATTTAAAAATCTCTGATACCTCTCTTGGTAGTTAGAAATTAAAAACAAGTCTTAGCACCAAAATGCCAACTGGACTTTTCTTTTGAGTTCACAGCCTTAGAACAGTGGTGTCCCTTCAAGAAAACACTGAAAGTTTGAAAGTGATGTTACTCAGTCGTGTCCGACTCTTTGCGACCCCGTGAACTGTAGCCTACCAGGCTCCTCTGTCCTTGGGATTCTCCAGGCAAGAATACTGGAGTTTGTTGCCATTTCCTTCTCCAGGGGAACTTCCTGACCTAGGGATCGAATCCAGGTCTCCCGCATTGCAGGCAGACTCTTTAACCTCTGAGCCACCATGGAAGCCCAAGAAAACATTATTCAAAATGATAAGGACAGGATATCACTAGGCAAAGAACCATTAATGTTCCCTACCTTCTCTAATGTTTTGTGGGATATATAGTAGTAACAGTTAGTTTATCGTCTCAATCTGAGCCACTCTTGACCTAGCAATCTACCCTTTGGGGACATCTTTCTTTCTCCCTCCTACACATCTTTGTACAGTTTACATGCATTGAGTCTCCTTTGACTTTGAATAGAGATTCATACTTTAAAAAATAGAACAGTGGAAAAAAAAAGAAAAATATGATCTTGCATAAGAACAGAATTCAACAATAACCACCACAACAAAAAGAGTTGAAATTAAGAAAAAATGATGAAAATTTACATACTTAAATAACTTCAGTTTCAATTACGAGGATGATCCAAGTGTTTTTGTCCTTATAAGACCAGTTGCCTAGTTAGCATTCATTTTGATGTCAACACACATAATATTACAAATTACAGATTTATGAAAAAAACTATTAAAGAAGGTTATTATATACATTGGGAATTTTGTTCATTTTTCAGGAGACCTGAGGAATAATGAATATTTACCTTTAAATGATTCTAGATAAGTAGACTTGTTTTAAGCAAGCAGTTTGCTCAGGTAAGCTCTTACCTCAGATAAAACAATTTTCAAGAATTCCCTGAAGAAAATAGGATTTGTATCCAGTTTTCTCTTTGTAGGGGGAAAGCTTTTCAGAAAACACAGTAAGACATCTTAACTAAGGTGGTCTAAATCCATTTATTTCCTGGACGAAATTTCCTGAACACAAAGCTAAATAAAGGTGATTCAGGTAGCCTCAGTTATACTTATCTTTATATTATTTTTATATTAGTGTGCTGTCTGATCAGATGGCCTTATCCAAAACTCTAACAAATACATTCTGATATTTTGTTAAGTATTCTGGTGCTCTTTTGGTCAAAGAATAGAGAGGGAGAAGGAGCATCAACAAAGTGGCAGCTCCAAGCCTCTCTCCTCCAAATGAAACATTAAAATACAAGAAAAACCATGAGTTCCAACTTTCTCAGAACCATGGAAAAGAGTCAAAGATATACAACAACCAAGCCAACACTGAACCAAGAAAGAAAATGTCAAAATGGTAAGAAAGTTTTACGACATTTTACTCATACTAGTTCATTTCCCTCTATGGCATGGCACTGCTACTGAGGAGGGAAGTCCGTGTTCCCATGTAGAACTCTGATCCTTCATTTTGGCAGGAATAGAGATGCCCTTCATAACAAATCATTATGTGTGTCTGCTCTAACACATATATGGTTGATCTGCACAGTCGATCAAGGCACCCATCTTTCTTTCACCTGGCTCAGAATTCAGACTGGAAAGGTGGTGAGCATTGTTCAGAAATGTGGCAAGATCAACTAACCAATCAGAGATATCTGGGGCAAAACAACAACAACAACAGCAAAACATTCAATAGAGTGCTTCAGGTCCAGAAGAAAACATTGGCGAGAACTTCTCTGGGAAATTAGGAAGCTCAAAAGGACTTTATGTGCATGGAGTGTTTAAAAAGTCAATTTTGAAATCTTGCCCAAAGCAAGATGCATGCTCAGAAAATATTGGAGAAGACCTTAAACTTTTACCTTAGGCTGAACCCTAGGCTGAGTGCAAGACAGGCTAAATGGTAAGAAAATGCTCTGGCACTGAAACAAATGCAAAGATGGAGACAGTTTTTGTTGTTTAATTATGCTTACTAGTTGTTTTTTTTTTTAATCTCCTCATGCTTGAGAAAATTCCTGTAAAAACAGTACCTCAACACACACCAAAACACAGAGATAATGATCATATATAATAAGGAATACAGTTTTTCAAAATAATTTGGAAAATCAGTAAACAAATAGCCATCACCAATTTATAAAAAGCAAGATAAAACATCAAATTGGGGAATGAAGAGAATTTATGCCTAGGGTTATCACATTATAGTATTCAAAAGTTTACTTTTCATAAATCTTAACCAAGGATGTCAGTTGTTCTTAACCAAGGATAATCAAGATCATTCAATGTAGTAATGATCTTTTCTAGAAATTGTGTTGTAACAATTGGACATTTTCTTGCAAGAGGAAGTTGAACCTAACACCATATACAAGAATGAACACAAACTGGACCTAAATGTGGGGACTGTAAAATAGGGCTGAATTTTCATCTGTATTTGGTAAAGAATTCTTAGATATGACACCTAAAATATGAGCAACCAGTAGAAAAATTAAATTCATAAGACTTCATAAATTTTTTTTAAAATTATGGTTAAATGACACTGTAGAGAAAGTTAACATAGAACCCTGAAAGGGAGAAAGTATTTGCATATCATATTGCTGATAAGTGTCTAGTTATAGAATATACAAGGAAAACTTACCACTCAACAATAAAAAAAGACATTCCAATTAAAATGTGGGCAAATAATTTATAGATATTTCACCAAAGAACATATACAAATGGCCAGTAAATATGTAAAAAGATGTTCAACATTATTAGGGAAACACAGATCAAAACCACAATGTTATACAACTTCATATTCACTAGATAAAAAAAAAAAAAACAGAGAATGAATATTGACAAGGATGCGAATACAGTCATACATTACCAGTGGGAATATGTAATGGTGCAGCCATCAGGGAAAATATCTTGGCAGTTCCTCAAAAAGTTAAGTAGAGCTACCATATGACCAAAAAATTTCAATTCTAGGTAGATACCTAAGGGAATTAAAAACTCATACTCATACATAAACTTTTACACTAATGCTCACAGCAGCATTATTCATAATAGCCAAGACATGGAAACAAAACAAATGTTCACCAGTAGATGAATAGCTAAACATCCATTTGTTGAAAGTATTCAATGATGCTACTAGTGGTCATCCTCTTCCTAATACAATCTTTAAAAAAAATGAAGTACTAATAACTAACCTTGAATACATTATGCTAAGTATGAGAAGCCAAAAACTAAAGACCCCATTTCGGGTGATTCCCACAATCAGTTCAGTTCAGTCGCTCAGTCGTGTCCGACTCTTTGCGAGCCCATGAATTGCAGCATGCCAGGCCTCCCTGTCCATCACCAGCTCCCGGAGTTCACTCAGACTCACATCCATTGAGTCCGTGATGCCATCCAGCCATCTCATCCTCAGTCGTCCCCTTCTCCTCCTGCCCCCAATCCTCTCAGCATCAGGGTCTTTTCCAATGAGTCAACTCTTTGCATGAGGTGGCCAAAGTACTGGAGCTTCAGCTTTAGCATCATTCCTTCCAAAGAAATCCCAGGGTTGATCTCCTTCAGAATGGACTGATTGGATCTCCTTGCAGTCCAAGGGACTCTCAAGAGTCTTCTCCAACAATAGGCAAATACAAAATACTCAGAATAAGTAAATCCATAGAGACATAATGTGAACTAGTTTTTAACAATGTATATGAACTGAGCATTGGAGAGACTGAAATTGAATACTAATGCCTATGGGAGTTTTTTTGTAGGATTCATGAAATGTTCTGGAATTAAATTGTTGTACAACCTTGTGAATATACTAAAAAATCTTTAAACTTTAAAATAGTGAATGGACATGGGCTGCAGTCCATGGGGTCACAAAGAGTTGTCACAACTGAGCAACTAACACGCAACACACACATACATTTCTATTAACTCCTACTTCTTGGTTCTGCTAGTTATGCCTCGGAGTGGATTGCACCTTCATTGTGATTTTCACTGAAAGTTCATATTTAGTGTTTTTGCTTCTTTTTTTTCTTATAGAAGACCCAGTGCACCGACAACTGTTAGTATTGGAATAATGCATTTGTTGCTGGCGTCTTGAGATTTTTGTTCCTTTTTTCCTTCCTTCCCTCCTTTCTACTCCTTCTTAGACAGACAATGCCTCTACTTAAGTTCCACTTACTAATGAGGGCGGAAGAGTATCATTCCACATCAGCTCAGCTGTCATGTTACTAACAGTTATTTCTATTGATATAATATAATGAGGTTTGTATTCATATTAAGAAATAAATATATATTTTAGCTGGGGCAAATTTTTCTTTTTATCAAAACTAAATTCCATTACAAAATCTAATATATCTATTAATGTTAGAGAATGTTAAGATAAGTAGAGAAAGCTATTTTTCATTGCATTCTACCTTTAGTTACTTATACTTGAGCATATATTTTTTATTTAAATTCAAATGTTTCAAAAATTCTAATATTGTTAAGAAAATTCACAGTCTCATCTAAGGGTCCATAATTCTTTGCATTTAGTTATGTAATGTGTTTTCTTGACAAATGTGATTTACTATGTAATTGAATAGGTTTCATGCCAACATGAAGCACTTTCCGAAAATCATTGACATGAGGAAATGGCAACAGTTCCCCTTAAGCTTTGAAAACAATTATGTTAAAGTACCAATTTTGACTGACTTTAAGAAGGTCAATAGTTCAGTAAATAAAATAGGTCAAGTGTTTAGTCATATTTTTATGCTGTAGCAAATGTATGTGGCACATGGACACAATATATCACTAAGTTCAATGTCCTTAATCATACTCAATCATTACCTTTTTGTTTCTAATTAATAAATATTTGACCTTCCAAACTTAACTTAAACATTTACTTCTTACATAAAAACTTCTTTGCCCATGGAAATTGAGTTAAAACATATGCTTATTTAATACCTGATCAATATATGTATCACAATTTATCAGAGTTTTATGGTTAATATCTTTTTCTTATCATCCTATAAACTCTCGGAGAGAAGTAACTCTGTAATCTTGTTTCCCTTTATGTCTCCAGTCCTTACACACTTTGAGAATGGGAGATACTGAAAAAATAGGTGTTGAATGCAGAAGTGAAAGAATAAACAAATATGTGTTCCAAACTATTCCTACACATATTTTCAAAGCACATCATATTAAAAGGTTTAAAAAAAGAAAAAACAGTGTGATATGATGAAATCAGAATAACTGCTACTTTCAGGTGTTGGTCAAACATGTTCTCTGTAACCATGAACTTGACTGTTAGTAAAGACCATAACTATCCTTGGA
Source organism: Aepyceros melampus (assembly GCA_006408695.1). NCBI lineage: Eukaryota > Metazoa > Chordata > Mammalia > Artiodactyla > Bovidae > Aepyceros > Aepyceros melampus. Next base: position 115,903 of record SJXQ01002875.1, read on the forward strand.
CGCCCCTTCTGATCTAGTTTTTATTATTCACCAGATTGAAAATTAGAGGTCTTCACTAAGCCAGACTCATTAAATCATCTTTTCTACTATTTCTGATGCTTGGGTCTCAAAATTTCCTTTTATATCAAATGAGGACTATGCACTAGAAAGACCTCTATAGAAGAGTTTTCAATTAACGTACTAATCAGACTTTTCATATTTGATTTTTATATGTCCTACACTATATCTTGTGATTTTTCTTTCTGTTATTCCAGGGGGAACTTAAAACTTCTTTTGGAATTCCTGCATTCCAAATAAATCCTTAAAAACAAAACAAAAAGAAATATCTATAGTTCTTGATTTTATTTCTTTCTTCCTCTTTTGGCATTTTTATTCCAGGAAAATCATTTGATTGGCCCAGGAATTTCATGTATCTTGACCATTCAGCCTAGCTGAGTAATTCTAAAGTAGCTGCTTATTTAATCAACAGGAAGTGAAGTGAAGTGAAGTGAAAGTCGCTCAGTCGTGTCCAACCTTTTCGACGTCATGGACTTTACAGCTTATGGAATTCTCCAGGCCAGAATACTAGAGGGGTAGCCGTTCTCTTCTCTAGGGAATCTTCCCAATTCAGGGATCGAACTCAGGTCTCCTGTATTGCAGGCGGATTCTTTACCAGCTGAGCCACCAGGGAAGCCCAATCAAGAAAGAAGACCTGAAAACAAGTTAATTGAATGCTTCCATAATCATACTGGAGAAGGCAATGGCACCCCACTCCAGTACTCTTGCCTGGAAAATCCCATGGGTGGAGGAGCCTGGTGGGCTGCAGTCCATGGGGTCGCTAAGAGTCGGGACACGACTGAGCGACTTCACTTTCGCTTTTCACTTTCATGCATTGGAGAAGGAAATGACAACCCACTCCAGTGTTCTTGCCTGGAGAATCCCAGAGACAGTGGGACCCCGTCTATGGGGTCGCACAGAGTCGGACACGACTGAAGCGACTTAGCAGTAGCAGCAGCATAATCATACTTACTTTAAAAGCTAGACACCCAGATCTAAATTTTGCTAACAAATATCACTACTCTCTAGGATTTTTCAGAAAGATATTAAGTTCATTTTGTAGGCTTTAATTGCTCTCCCTCCTCCAGCTTGGAACATTTAGATGATCCCTGACTTGTTTTTCATTTTTTGCATTGTTGCAAGTTTGCATTAGACAGCTTTCTAGTCTATTATTTAAAGGCCACTTTTGACTACAGCTAAAATAAATATAATGTGGTAACCGATAAATTAGAATTTAGATGGAAAATATAGCACTTTCCAGGCAGAATTTTATTGGTATATTAATTCTTGTTGTAGCCTCAGATAATTGGGTTATAAATACGGAAATGTCGTAAACAAGTCAACTCCTCCAAAGTTTAGTAATACTTTAAAGAGCTTTTTCAAAGGCTGGTTCATTCATTTGAGTAAGTAAATCTGTAAGGTACAGTTGCAAACTACCAATCTGTTATACCAAATTATAAGAGAAAGAGCTGAAACATTTCTGCTTATGCACTTGTGGGAACCAGTGTGTTACTTGTGTAATATTCTTTGCTGCTAAAATGAATATCTCGATGCTTAAGAGTTATTTATGCTATATAGATCAGAATTTGAATCTTATTAGCAATCCCCCTCCTCTTTTTTTCTTTAATTGAAATTGTTTCAGACTGGTACAAAATACTTCACATTTAATTTGAATATTAAAGACTTTTATTGCAGTATTTTGGCTGCTTCTGTGGTGTGTTCCATTTGAAATTGCAATCTTAAGTTTCATAGGGCTTTTTAAGGAAGCAATTAATTATTTTACTGCGGTAGTTTATAAAGTGTGACTCTGATTACTTCAGTGTGACATGGGAGGTAGTGTTGAGTTCTTTCCTTTTTATTTAGTTTGAAGGATTTCTCTGCTATACTGTTTCTTAAACCTAAAACAAAAACAGTAAAACAGTCAGCCCTTGGCATCTTATATGAAATTTGAGACCATATATAGATCCAAGAACTAGAAGTGAAAAATTTTAACTCTACAATCTATAGAAGTAACCCAGAAGTTTAAAGAATGTTCACATTTTAAAGTTCGAAGAGACTTTAAAAATCCTCTTTTTAATCACAGTATAATTTCATTATAGATTCCATGCTTTGACATATCCTTTCTACCATATAAGCTATAATTTATGAATATATTTTCTATATATTTTCAACAAAGCAATGTGTACCTAACACCAGAGATTCTGATCAGTATATAATAATTATTGGAACATCAAAGAATTAACTTCAATGTGCAAAAACTACCCTTTTGGTACATTTTGTACTTCTATTGTAAACAGTATTTTTAAAAAAATTAATAAGATAATCTCGCACTCCATTTCCAACTATCAGGAATTTCATTTTGTGGGACCAGTGGGCCGTAATAAGTAGTCTGCATTACCATGGGTTGGTCATCAGATAAATAAGAGATGTCTTAGAATGCTGAGTCCAGGAGTCTGCACAAAACAATGAATGTTATAATAATTCAGAGCTTGGGGATTTATTGTTCTTAAGTTTCTTAATACTGTGGACTGTTGTTTTATCCCCAGAATTCTGCAGTGTACCAGTCATATAATAGATATGCCATGTAAAGTCTTTGGATAACTGAACTAAACAAACAAAATAAAACACTGAGTAACTTTGGTATTGTGAGTAGAAACTTGAGATATCTGTTTTCCTACACTGAGGGTGGATAAGGACGATCATAGAAACCTAGATGAAAGGGAATTTAAAAATCACTTAGTTTAATTTTTCCTTTCCCAGTCCAAAGTATGACATGGGATCAAGATCATATAGCTGAGTAACCAAGAGCACAGTCAGGTCCTGAACTCAAGGCTTGTAGGTGTGATGAAAATAATCTTACTTACTTTATTATTGATGTACAGCCAAGGAGGGTTGCTCTATTTATACAAGATGGTGATATAAAGACCCCTATTTTATACATTCTGCTTCTGTTGACTTTGGCTTGATTATGATAAAGGTTGTTAGCAATCCTGATAAAAGAGATTGCTGTTGAATTTCTTGATTATGGTTCTTAAAATGCTTCAAGAAATGTCATTCAGCAAGCAGCTGAGTTGGCATTGATTTTACTAAGAGGAAAAATGTATTCATATAGCATTCCTGAATCATTTGCCAGGAGACTGACATTTAGTTATGTTCTGTATCTATTAGATTTAATTCTGGTCCAGTGGCAATGTAGGTGCAGCAGTTGGAACCTACTATAAGGGAATGATTGTGATAGTTTTTAATGTAACAGAACTTCTCTAGTTTGAGCCACAAAACTGAAAACTGGACATCTCTACACCATACTTAGTCTTCTGGGCATGAGATGATATCTTTAGTGGGAATTTGAAACCATAACATGAAATGGCAGATTGTTCTGCCAACTGCTACAGAGTACCACTTGTGCCTTGTAGCCATAAGACTATTGAGATGTTTTAACAGCTGGTAGGGAAGGTCCTACTCAATCAGATGGGATCAGCCAGAAGTGGAAACCTTTCTATGTCTCATATCTGCATGACTTGTTGTCCCATGTGCCTAGAAACATCTTTTACATCACATGTTTACTATAAGAAATGTTAGCATCCTTGGTAAGAGAATAGTGAAACCCTCTTTTAGTCTTGATAATTCCACAAGTGTAATTCTGGGTAAGTCATGCGTTGTCTCATTTGTAGCACTGAAAAGTTTTGAAACATATGATGATATTCACCATAATATTAACACCTAAATGTCAGATTCCATAAAAAGTCTTTTATATATATGGTTCCACTTAATTGTTATAAATCTTAAATATAGTCTTCTTCATTTTATTCCTGTGGAAACTGAGGCTCAGACAGAATTTGTTGCTTATCTAAATTACAACAGTGCTAAATTTCCCCAGTGACTCAGTGGTAAAGAACCTGCCTGCCAATGCAGGAGATGCAGGTTTGATCCCTGGGTCAGAAGGACGCCCTGGAGAAGGAAATGGCAACTACCTCCAGTATTTTGCCTGGGCAATCCCATTGATAGGGAAGACTGGTAAGTCCATGGGATCACAAAGAGCTGGACATGACTTAGTGACTTAGCAGCAGTAGCAGCAACTCTGAATGCTGTTGGTTGTAGTTCCAAAGACCATATTATTTTTACTATATCATATGAAAGACCTAAGGCACTCTATTTTGTTAAAAAAAAAAAAAAAAAAAGACTCCATTTCTGAGGAAAAGAGTCTTTGGAAATCCCCTGACCTCACCCCACCACCTGCAGCTAATCAGATCCCAGATTAGGATCTCCTGACTTTACCTACAGGACCTATGACCTGCCCAGGAAGTTCGAATTAAGCAATTAAGCCCGGGAAATGGGAACCAATCAGAACCCAACACCTAACCAATTAGAAGTCTACCCTATATAAGCAATGAAACCCAGAGTTCGAGGCTCCTTCCTACAGCCGTTGCGTCGATGTCGGAGGGAGCTCCAGCTCGAGCTTGGTAATAAAGACTCTCTTGCTTTTGCTTTGGATACAGGCTCCCTGGTGGTTATTGGGAGATTTCACGACTTGGGCATAATATCATACATTCTGCTCAATATGGATATTTGCCTTTTATTAAGTTTTTGAATATATACTGTAGAGTGATGTCCTTGGATATCCATAGCAAAGTAAGTTAATGGACTCAGTGATTCTGTCTGATTTACAAAGATAAATGGAATTCAAATGTTTACAACATTTGTAAAGTCTAGCAGAAAATGATGTCTATGCATGCTGTGTAAACTTACAGTTCTTTCTGAATTGACTATGGGTATATGTGTGTGCCGGGGGTGATGGAGGGGTGTCTTCCCAGCTGGTGCTGGTGGTAAAGAATCTGCCTGCCAATGCAGTAAATATTTGAGATGTGGGTTTGATCCCTGGGTCAGTAAGATCCCCTGGAGGAGAGTATGGCAACCCACTCCAGTATTCTTGCCTGAAGAATTCCATAGACAGAGGAGCCCTTGGCTACATTCCATGGAGTAGCAAAGAGTCCAATGCAACTTAGCACACAGCATGCATGCACGTGTGTGTGTGTGTGTGTGTGTGTGTGTGTGTGGATGTCGATGTTTGTATGTGGATGTGCGTGTGGATGTGTGTATGGATATGCATTTAGGGAATCTAGGAGCTTCTGTGGAATAATCCTTGTTTAAAATAATATTTTTCTGATTCTCATTTTAAAATCATCTTGCTTTGGCAGATTTCCTCAAGTTTTTTCTATGATTTCACATTGTTCCCCCAGAAAGATTATATTAAAAACAAACAACAACAACAACAACAAAAACTGGCTCATAATAATAGATTGCATTAGTTAACATTGATAGTTTCACTTTGTTCTTAAATCAGTATCAATTTTCTTTTTATTGAAAATTAAAAGAAAATAATATTTAAATAATGTAAGCAGTGAATAAAGCTTCCAAATCCATGCTTTAAAAATAAATGTCCCAATATTCTCTTCAGTTGCCTTGAAGTTGTACAACTATACAAAATTTATTTAGAATTTGGTCAATGTTTAGTTTATTTTATAATTAGATGATTTTTTATTTCACACATATATGCATACAGAGATATGTATGTCCTCTATTACTATGGAGTCCTAATTAGATCTGTAGTTTTGATAGGGTATTTCAAAGTTATATCTAAGTACTGTTGGTCTGAACTTTAGTAGACTAGATCTACAAAATAATTTTAAGACTAAGTAGATTCTCAGAACTAAAAAATAAAATATAAATTAAGTAGATCCTCACATAAAAACATCTCTGAACTAATCAAATTCTTACTGATATATCAAAAGAAATATGGAATATGACCCAAGAGAAATATTTGATTTACTGATGATATTACAGTGTGATTTCTTTTTTGATTGTTTTAGCTGAAAGTTACACCTCAAAGTTATTTTCAAAATAATGCAAAAGGTTGGTATATCTGGAACATATATTCCTTTGAACATTCTCTTTCTAAGCAGTATTTCTTACTTTGTTTAGACATGTAAGTAAGAACAAAGTGTGATTTCACATCCATACTATCATCCCTGAAAAGTTTCCTTTTAAATTCTACTGTCTATGAATGTGCAAAGAAGGGTGAAAGTTTTGCCATTATATTATCCTTAGAAACTTTTCTGACATTCAGAACATAGCAAATTGAAAGAAAAAAGATTAAATTTAAGACAATGTTAAAAATGAAGTAGACAGATTGGTACTTTCAACAACATTACTGGAAACCTCTCTTTCTAATAATAACCACAGAAATAAAGGAAAGAAAAAAATTTCTTAAAGGATACTGCTTTCATTTAATCTAAATGGAAAGACCGCAAAGCCTACAATTATAGGTGTATGAAAAGTCAGGAAGTGAAAAAGCCAAAATAATGAGAGATTCTTGTAATATCTAGTGTCGCAAAGTTGCAGTACTGTCAGAAGTTTTGGTCTCAAGAGGTATCTTGGAAAGGGGGAAAAAAAAAAAGCCTCAGGAAATAATAACTAGAACTTGGCAGAGAAAACTCCTTTATGAGAACTGCCTGCAGGGTAGAAATAATTGGAAGCAGAGGCTTCCTTTGCCCTGACAGGTGCCCTTTGGTTCCACGAGGAGTGGACATCCTAAAACACCCCAAAACACCCAAAACCAAGTATAATAAAAAATAATCTGGGGATGATCTCAACATTGTATTTGGATGAAGAGAGGGAAATGTAAAAAGAGACATTAACTTAAGTGGACATTCAAACCATGTTTACCATGAAGGTAGAAGGCAATTATTGGGGTAGTTCAGGGCAAAATATGCTGTAGCCTGAAGTATCCAGTGAGTATTTCCTCCTCAGGTGACTGGGAACAGCTGTTTCCATATCCCCATTCTTTTTTTTTTTTTGGAGTGCTGAACTGGTCTGAGGAACAGTGTTTAGTGGAAGAAAACTTTCCTCTTGTTGACACTGAAAACAGTGCCTTTGAGAGTTCATTTCATCTACTGGAAGGTTCAGCACTCACAGGAGCATACTGGTGGAGAAAAAAGTATATCAACAAATACTCTTTCAGCACCAAGGCCAGTTTAGCCATCAAGATAGAATCAAAAGTGTGAGTTAAGTAAAACAAAACACTTAAAGCATTCAAAATATATTTTCAAAATCAAGTAGCAGAACATTAGTATCTTATTATGTAATGGAATAGATTAAAATTATCTGTTTATCTGTCATCTGTCTGTTCATCCCAGCTAGCTAGTTATGAAGAGAAAAAGAGAAAGAGAAGGGGAGAGAGAGAGGTATCCAAATAGCAGTTTATGAACATGTTCCCAGGAAGAAGCATTGCACATTTTTATAAGACTGGTTGAAGAGAGATGTTGAAAGCAATGGAGTTTCTTTGAGGCTTACATATAGTATTATAATATAGAAATTTTAAAAAATTGTAAAACAAGTATTTCCCTCTATGCAGCTTCAGTTCAGTTCAGTCACTCAATCATGTCCAACTCTTGGCAACTTCATGAATTGCAGCATGCCAGGCCTCCCTGTCCATCACCAACTCCCGGAGTTCACCCAAACCCATGTCCATCGGTTGATGATGCCATCCAGCCATCTCATCTGTTTTGTCCCCTTCTCCTCCTGCCTCCAATCCCTCCCAGCATCAGGGTCTTTTCCAATGAGCCAACTCTTTGCATGAGGTGGCCAAAGTATTGGAGTTTCAGCTTCAGCATCAGTCCTTCCACTGAACACCCAGGACTGATCTCCTTTAGGATGGACTGGTTGGATCTCCTTGCAGTCCAAGGGACTCTCAAAAGTCTTCTCCAACACCACAGTTCAAAAGCATCAATTCTTCGGCACTCAGCTTTCTTCACAGTCCAACTCTCACATCCAGACATGACCACAGGAAAAACCATAGCTTTGACTAGATGGACCTTTGTTGGCAAAGTAATGTCTCTGCTTTTGAATATGCTATCTAGGTTGGTCATTGCTGGGGTCCAGTGCCTCATCATTGCAGTCTGTCTCTGTGTGTCTATGTTTAAATGATTAATTACAAACAAAGCATGGTATAAAACATGATGTGGAGAGGAATATTTAAACTTTCCCTGTTTAATTTAGCTATCTGATTGACCATTGCTGGCTTGGTAGGAATAAGGTCAATCTTTATCAACAATGTAAGAGACATCTGTTCCAGTATCTAACAGCCCTGACATTTTATTTCCTTGAATTAAAAGATGTTTTAAAGGCCTTGGAGCTGTAAATTTTTGCACCCAAAAGGCTAGATCACTATATCTAAATGTTCTGGGGTAATTAGATCTGATAGATAGAGTGCCTGATGAACTATGGAATGAGGTTCGTGACATTGTACAGGAGACAGGGATCAAGACCATCCCCACGGAAAAGAAATGCAAAAAAGCAAATGGCTGTCTGAGAAGGTCTTATAAATAGCTGTGAAAAGAAGAGAGGTGAAAAGCAAAGGAGAAAAGGAAAGATATAAGCATCTGAATGCAGAGTTCGAAAGAAAAGCAAGAAGAGATAAGAAAGCCTTCTTTAGTGATCAATGCAAAGAAATAGAGGAAAAGAACAGAATGGGAAAGACTAGAGATCTCTTCAAGAAAATTAGAGATACCAAGGGAACATTTCATGCAACGATGGGCTCAATAAAGGACAGAAATGGTCTGGACCTAACAGAAGCAGAAGATATTAAGAAGAGGTGGCAAGAACACATGGAAGAACTGTACAAAAAGGATCTTGACAACCCAGATAATCATGATGATGTGATCACTCATCTAGAGCCAGACATCTTGGAATGTGAAGTCAAGTGGGCCTTAGGAAGCATCACTATGAACAAAGCTAGTGGAGGTGATGGAATTCCAGTGGAGCTATTCCAAATCCTGAAAGCTGATGCTGTGAAAGTGCTGCACTCAATATGCCAGCAAATGTGGAAAACTCAGCAGTGGCCACAGGACTGGAAAAGGTCAGTTTTCATTCCAATTCCAAAGAAAGGCAATGCCAAAGCATGCTCCAACTACCGCACAATTGCACTCATCTCACATGCTAGTAAAGTAATGCTCAAAATTCTCCAAGCCAGACTTCAGCAATACATGAACCATAAACTCCCTGATGTTCATGCTGGCNGAGATCCAACCAGTCCATTCTGAAGGAGATCAGCCCTGGGATTTTTTTGGAAGGAATGATGCTAAAGCTGAAGCTCCAGTACTTTGGCCACCTCATGCAAAGACTTGACTCATTGTAAAAGACTCTGATGCTGGGAAGGATTGGGAGCAGGAGGAGAAGGGGACAACCGAGGATGAGATGGCTGGATGGTATCACGGACTTGATGGATGTGGGTCTGAGTGAACTCCGGGAGATGGTGATGGACAGGTAGGCCTGGCGTGCTGCGATTCATTGGGGTCACAAAGAGTTGAACACGACTGAGTGACTGACCTGAGCTTGAGAAGTCAGGTTTTTTCTTGTCTGATAATAAGATGAAAGCAAAAGCTGTGTTGCTCTTTGACCTTTATTAATTTGCACAGTTTTGGTATGTGGTGAGATCAAAACTTTAGTTTCTCCAATATAATCAGATCTAATACACCAGGCACTACCTAAATTCTTTGAAAACAAAGCGAGCTACGCCCTAGCACAAGTCTCACAATGCCCTCAGGTAGGGGGCCAGCCACTCCCGTTGGAATCAGAGTAACCCGCACGTCAGAGGTTAATATCGTTGCCAAGTCTCCTTTTTGCTCCACTTCTCTCCTAGCCTAGGTGAGGCCCCCATGAGAGGATTTTATCCGAGGAGCACGCTCTGTATATTGTGCAAGCATCCCCTTTCAAAGTTCCTTTGTTCAAAAAACTTTTTGTTTTTCAGCCCTAGGCAATGCTTTAAGAGGCTTTGGGGACAAAGTGGGGAACTCCTGGACCCTGAGAGGTGCAAACAGAGGCAGCAGTGATCTCGCCTTATATCAGAAAGTGGTGGATAAGTTTTTAAACGTTTATGTAGAGGGGGAGGGGGCCTGCCAGGGCTCCCTGCCACAGCGTCCTGTAAGCCTTCTCCTTCCTTGGGAGGTAGAGCACAGAGTCCCTCCTTTTCTCTGTCAATCTGTAGAAAATATGATCTGCACAGAAGGTGGAGACCCACCACCATCCACCGCTATAGCCTCTCCCATAGGCTAACAGCCTCATGAGGGAATCCAGGACATTTTTAATCATATTCCACAGAGCAAAAGCATCTACAGGAAACTTTTCTGGCCCATGCAAAGTATAATAAGTTCTTAGTTGTTATCCTACCTTCTCCCAAATATCTAAATTAACAGTGTCCTCTTTTGGAAACCAAGGACATTGTTCTTATACAAATAAAAAAAGGGATTGAACACTAGCCTTTTTAACTTTAATTCTTCTTTTGTTTAACAGTTGCAAAATTCTATAAACAGTTGTCATTTTTCTTTTTTTTTACTCATTGTTACCCGTGTCAGAGATTTCTATAGAGAAAGATTTAAGATTTTAGTACTGAATTCTTGTCTTATATTGCAAGAATCAAAACCAGGTTTCTTTCAACCTGTCAACCGGATTTCTTTCAAACCAAAACTTCCCACCCCTCTTTCCCTACCTATCTTATGCAGGCGAGTCCCGGAAACCTTGAGTGGGGTCCTAGCCATTTTGAGTAATGGCACAATGGGGGAGGATTACCTTTCAGGTCTCTGGGTGCCACTTGCCAGGGTCCAGCCCCTGCAGGATCCAGGGGAACTTGAAGGAAAAACGGCATCAGCGGGTGATTTAGAGAGAGATAAGGAAAGAATGTTGTAGATAAGAAAATAGAGGAGAGAGTTCAGTTCAGTTCAGTTCAGTCGCTCAGTCATGTCCGACTCTTTGTGACCCCATGAATTGCAGCACGCCAGGCCTCCCTGTCCATCACCATCTCCCGGAGTTCACTCAGACTCATGTCCATGGAGTCCGTGATGCCATCCAGCCATCTCATCCTCGGTTGTCCCCTTCTTCTCTTGCCCCCAATCCCTCCCAGCATGAGTCTTTTACAATGAGTCAACTCTTCGAATGAGGTGGCCAAAGTACTGGAGCTTCAGCTTCAGCATCATTCCTTCCAAAGAAATCCCAGGGCTGATCTCCTTCAGAATGGACTGGTTGGATCTCCTTGCAGTCCAAGGGACTCTCAAGAGTCTTCTCCAACACCACAGTTCCAAAGCATCAATTCTTCGGCGCTCAGCCTTCTTCACAGTCCAACTCTCACATCCATACATGACCACAGGAAAAACCATAGCCTTGACTAGATGGACCTTAGTCGGCAAAGTAATGTCTCTGCTTTTGAATATACTATCTAGGTTGGTCATAACTTTTCTTCCAAGGAGTAAGTGTCTTTTAATTTCATGGCTGCAGTCACCATCTGCAGTGATTTTGGAGCCCAAAAAAATAAAGTCTGACACTGTTTCCACTGTTTCCTCATCTATTTCCCATGAAGTGATAGGACCAGAACCATGATCTTAGTTTTCTGAATGTTGAGCTTTAAGCCAACTTTTTCACCCTCCTCTTTCACTTGCATCAAGAGGCTTTTTAGCTCCTCTTCACTTTCTGCCATAAGGGTTGTGTCATCTGCATATCTGAGGTTACTAATATTTCTCCCGGCAATCTTGATTCCAGCTTGTGTTTCTTCCAGTCCAGCGTTTCTCATGATGTACTTTGCATAGCAGTTAAATAAGCAGGGTGACAGTATACAGCCTTGACGTACTCCTTTTCCTATTTGGAAAGAGTCTGTTGTTCCATGTCCAGTCCTAACTGTTGTTTCCTGACCTGTGTATAGATTTCTCAAGAGGCAGGTTAGGTGGTCTGGTATTCCCGTCTCTTGAAGAATTGTCCACAGTTTATTGTGATCCACACAGTCAAAGGCTTTGGCATAGTCAATAAAGCAGAAGTAGATGTTTTTCTGGAACTCTCTTGCTTTTTCCATCATCCAGCAGATGTGGAGGCTGATATTCCTTGTTTACCTAGAAAGCCAATAAAACTCTGAGACAAGGAGTTTTCCCTGTTCATGGGGGCCACAGGTGCCCTCCTGATCTCCCGAGGGAGTGAAGACACAGAACGTCTTCCCGTTCAGGTCTTAGAAACCCGGGCAGATAAGTGAACACAGGGAGCCTCTATGTTCCAAGGGATCAGCCTGAAAAAGAGTGAGAGAGAAAGAAAGAAAGAGAGAAAAAAGAAAAACATGGGGTGATCAAGCTTCTTTGGTGAGGCCCATTATTTTTATTTTCAAAAGGGTCTTTTATACCTTTACTTGTACATAGAGGGAAATGAAAGATGTAAAGTCATACAGAGTCAGCCCAAATATTACATCTGTTTTATCTTTATCGAAACCAGGATTTTTTCTGCAAACCTTTCCCATAGACAATGTTGTGTACATTATCTTCTGTCCTTGGATGCCTGTGGACATTTTATGACCTTCTTTTGATAAAGGCTGCTCAAACAGAAAACTTATTTTCCCTAAAAGTGTTTTTTCTTTATATTTCTAATCTATGTCATCCTCAGAAAGTATTAAACAAGTTACATTTCTCATGGAGCAAAGGTGCAGTGAGTTATAAGAAAGAACCAATTAGCTCAAAAGTCTGATGTGGTTAATTTCAAGGCTACATTGTTTTTCCTACATTCTAACTGTGTTAACTAATGCACTCCCAGGTGCACAGTGGATAAGAGATATGGGAACTAAGCAACAAGCATTGGCCCAATAATGAATCCTACACCAGCACTACTCTAATAACTTTTAACTCTTTGAAAGGCTCTATGTTTTAGGCTNTGTGGTTAATTTCAAGGCTACATTGTTTTTCCTACATTCTAACTGTGTTAACTAATGCACTCCCAGGTGCACAGTGGATAAGAGATATGGGAACTAAGCAACAAGCATTGGCCCAATAATGAATCCTACACCAGCACTACTCTAATAACTTTTAACTCTTTGAAAGGCTCTATGTTTTAGGCTTCCTGTGCCTCTCACAGTTGGGAATCTGTGAACAATCATTTGCGTAGCTGCAAGAGTCTGGATAAACCTGCCAAGCAAGCTAGAATGCTAACAGAGGGGGTTTATTTGAAATATTCCTCTCATGTCCAGGAGACTTATTAGCTAGAGCCCTAACTTGATTTTCTCCAGAGAATGGTGGTTGGGGATAGCCCCCTGTTAATGTCAGAGGAGTTGGTGAAAGTCATGAAATAGTAAAACAGACAGATTCTGGTTTTGGGGTAGATGCTCAAGCAGGTCTAGGGAGCCCCTTGAGTCCTGAAGCTTTGCTTAACAATTCTCTTCCACATGACCTTGTCATGGGTGGGATCTCCCGTGCTGACTCCCAGAAGGTCATAACTTTCCTTCCAAGAAGTAAGCATCCCTTAATTTCATGGCTGCAATCACCATCTGCAGTGATTTTGGAGCCCCTAAAAATAAAGTCAGACACTGTTTCCACTGTTTCCTCATCTATTTCCCATGAAGTGATAGGACCAGAACCATGATCTTAGTTTTCTGAATGTTGAGCTTTAAGCCAACTTTTTCACCCTCCTCTTTCACTTTCATTAAGAGGCTTTTTAGTTCCTCTTCACTTTCTGCCATAAGGGTGGTTATTACCTGCATATCTGAGGTTATTGATATTTCTCCCAGCAATCTTGATTCCAGCTTATGCTTCTTCCATCCCAGCGTTTCTATAATGTACTCTGCATATAAGTCAAATAAGCAAGGTGACAATATACAGCCTTGATGTACTCCTTTTCCTATTTGGAACCAATCTGTTGTTCCATGTCCAGTTCTAATTGTTGCTTCCTGACCTACATATAGGTTTCTCAAGAGGCAGATCAGGTGGTCTGATATTCCCATCTCTTTCAGAATTTTTGACAGTCTATGCACCTTAGAACTTTGCTATTCTAAAAATACTTAATTTAGTAGGGTGATGCCTGAAGAATTTTATGTGTAGAGTGGGACAAAGGATAACATTTGAGGTGGTTTGATTGTGCCAACATGGTTAAGCTGGAAAGTATATTTCACAGAATCCCCTTCACTGTACAGTTGGAAAGTTGAATTTGGCCAAAAGAGGAACTTGTGTGAGATTTGGATAATGTAAGTGAAGAAGTGACTAAACTTTCTGCAGGTTATCTTAGTCAGATGGAGTCCTTAGTTATCCTTTCTCTCATCTACTCCATGTCNCAGAATCCCCTTCACTGTACAGTTGGAAAGTTGAATTTGGCCAAAAGAGGAACTTGTGTGAGATTTGGATAATGTAAGTGAAGAAGTGACTAAACTTTCTGCAGGTTATCTTAGTCAGATGGAGTCCTTAGTTATCCTTTCTCTCATCTACTCCATGTCCAATATTGTTCCAAGTCTTCACCAGAGGCTTGGCTGTGTAATCTCAGAGGAGTCACAGCTTTCCATCGAGCCCCCTCCCTTTCTTTCATCTTCCTGTAGAGAAAAAGGACTGGATCAGGAAGTCAGAAGGCCTCCATTTCTTTTCTCTCCACTCCCCCTTTTTTTTAGTATTAATTTCTTTGAGAGCACTGGATCTTAGTTTCAGCATATGGGATCTTTGATTGCCTTTGTGTCATAAGGGATCTTTACTTCATCTTTAGATGCAGCATGCAAACTCTTAGTTGTGGTATGTGGCATCAAGTTTCCTGACCAGGGGTTGATCCTGGGTCCCCTGCATTGAGAGCATGAAATCTTAGCTGCTGGATGACCAGTGAAATCTTAGAAGACCTCCGTTCTTATCCAGTTTTTCTCATAGCTTATGTCATAAGGGATCTTTACTTCATCTTTAGATGCAGCATGCAAACTCTTAGTTGTGGTATGTGGCATCAAGTTTCCTGACCAGGGGTTGATCCTGGGTCCCCTGCATTGAGAGCATGAAATCTTAGCTGCTGGATGACCAGTGAAATCTTAGAAGACCTCCGTTCTTATCCAGTTTTTCCCATAGCTTTGGGATCTTGAGCAATCACTTATTCTCTGTCTTAGTTTCCTCAATTATAGAATTAAGGTATAGGACTAGAGAAGCTCTCAGATCCTTCAGAGGTCTAAAAATTGATCTGTGTCTCTGCTAGGCTTTTATTACTAGTTGCATTGTGCAGGAGGTGAATTAAGTGAATGATTTTATTACTTGCTCAGGTAGGCAAATATGCTTGACCCCACAAATCTGTTGCCTCCTAAAATCAATTTTTTACTCCTTGTTTTACTTCTGCTCTGATAGACAAAACTCTAGAAGCTCTTCATTTAAAAACTTATTTTCATTTCCTAAACTTTGCTTTTAATGTATGAGCAAAACAGATGTAACTGACTTCTTATCAGTAGGCTAACATATTTACATTATGGGCATAGGGAAACATTGATGCAGCATTTTTTCTATATTTATACATATTTTTCAACAAATATAAATTATTCCACAGTTAAGTCTGTATATCTAAAGTTGAAATAATAAAAGAGAGTTGTAAGGAGAGATTTAAAATGAGGACAGATTGGAATGTTTTGTTGTTGGGAGTAACACCGAAGTGTAAAAGTAAAGAAGAAATCCCAGAATGTTCTTAATAGTCAGGGGAAAAAATCAATTAGAAAATCGTTAGCAATAATGATTTAATTATGATAAAGCACAAGTGCAAGTTACTCAGTTATATCCAACTCTGTGACCCCATGGACTTTACAGTCCATGAAATTCTCCAGGCCAGAATACTGGAGTGGGCAGCCAATTCCTTCTCCAGCAGATCTTCCCAACCCAGGAATCGAACCAGGGTCTCCTACATTGCAGGCAGATTCTTTGCAAACTATTAATTATGATAAGAAAATGCCAAATATCAATCAAAAATACTTATAAAGAGCTTGTGTGTATTTTAATATGTAATGGGCTTCCTAGGAGCTGTAGTGGTAAAGAACCTGCCTGCCAATGCAAGAGATGTAAGAGACTTAAATTTCATCCCTGGGTCAGGAAGATCCCCTTGAGGAAGGCATGGCAACCCACTCCAGTATTCATGCCTGGAGAATCTCACGAACAAAGGAGCTTGGCAAGCTACGGTCCATGGAATCATAAATAGTAAGACATGAAAGAGGCATCCTAGCAGGCACACACAATTCAATAATATCAACTTGTAAATTCAAATGATCTTTATATTTTTCTAAGGTTATTGAATAATTCTAAGTAAAAGTTCATAATCATTTGTTTTCATTTCTGTTACATTTTATATGTTGATGTATGCAGTCATTTTTATGATTTTCTTATGAAATAGGATGTTAAAACTTCTATTATATAGAAACATTTTTAGTAAGGAAACTTGAAAAAATTATTATACTGACAATCACCATTTACTTTGAAAAACTGCCATGAATTAAAATATGCCTAGAACTTCCATGGTGGCTCAGTCAGTAAAGAATCCCCATGCAATGCAGAAGACCTAGGTCGATCCTTGAGTTGGGAAGATCCCCTGGAAGAGGGCATGGCACCCACACTAGTTTTCTTGCCTGGTGAATCCCCATGGACAGAGGAGCCTGGCAAGCTACAGTCCTTGGGGTCGCAAAGAGTTAGACACAACTGAGCAGTTAAGAACACAGCACAGCACATAGCACAATAGGCCTATGACACTCCCAATTGTGTCTGTCTGACACATAAAAGAGATTGAATTCAGACTGAATTCACATATGAATCCTTTGGGTTCAGTTGCAGCTAAATAGGGAAATCTTACAAAGAGAAGAAAAATTATATTAACATTGCATTTCAAATTTAATCAGTTTATTTAATAAGTGCAGTTTCATCTTTATCTCTTTTTTTCAACTATTAACACTATATACAAATTAAAATCAGAGTAAGTTCTTCATAATATTATAACAGAAAGCATCAATTATTTACATTATTAGTACCCTATCTCTGTCTCCACATATGCCAAACCATTCTTTTTTTATTGCTGCATATATAACATTCATAAACTCAGGCTCAATTCAACTGTGCTCTCTTTCAAGAAATTTTCTCTGATGCCTACAAAATATTCTGCTTTGGTAGGCTGATTAAAAACATGTCCCAAGCTCATCACCTCTCTCTAAGCCCTCTGCCATGTGACTTGATAATGCTTTCCATCATGAGTAGAATCGGTTTCTCTACCCTGTCAATCTAGGCTGGTTATGTGAATTGTTCTGTTAAATAGAATGCAGTGTATGTGAAACTGCCAGTTCCAAGGATCCCCACACTACTGTTTGCTGTCTTGATAATGCTGCTATTACCCTGAAAACAAGCTCAGGATAATCTGCTGGAAAATGAAAGACATAAGGTCTAGTCCTTATACCAGATGACTGCCTGCCAAGTGTCAGGCAATAATGAAGTCCATCCTAGGACACCTAGCCCCCGGCTCACACACCAGCTGAGTGCAGATGTGTGAGTGAGCCACGCCAAGATGGGACAAGCCTGACCTAGATCATCAGAACCACCCAGCATAGCCATCAATGTACGTGTTAGTCATTCAGTCAAGTCCAACTCGTTGCAACCCCATGGACTGTGTATCTCCTTGATGCATGCGATTCTCCAGGCAAGAATACTGGAGGGGGTTGCCATTTCCTTCTTCCAGGGGATCTTCCCAACCCAGGGATTGAACCCAGGCCTTCCGCACAGCAGGCAGATTCTTTACCATTGAGCCACCAGGGAAGCCCTGTGCATATTGGTTTATTACTGGACAAAGTACTTATATTAGTGGGAAGTGTTATAGCATAAAGGAAAGAGCTGTGGAATAAGCTCTGTCAGGCTGACTGCATGTACCGCTTCTTCTACATAAGTGAACTTTGCCAAGCCTCTTAACCTTCCTGTACTTTCTAATTTTAAGCCCAAAGTGTTAGCCACTACATCCACTTTACAGAGAAAGCATCTGGATACTATCCTCCTACTTTGGTAATGAAGCCAAAGAACATGCACTTTTAGTTTCCATTTTACATGAGCCCAGATTTGAAAGCCTTATTCACTCCAAATTCTCTTGGACATCTCTATCACTCTGTACCACATTAGCATTTCAAATCATCTCTCTTTCCAGCAGCTTTTTGCCTTTGCCAATATGTTGAACAGGATAAAATGTAAATGAACTGATTTCTTTTTGGTCAGGGATGTAAATAATATTAATATATTTCTTTCAAATCTATGAGTAAATTGTGTACTGAGAGCCGTCTCCTCCCATGTTAAACATGTGCTTACACATCTGGGTAATTTCACTCACCATTTCCATCCAAAGACTTAAAACTATAGTGGAGTTTAACTGAAAGAAACATACCCTTTTGAGGATGTTTGAAACATAGACATATGAATATTAAAAGAACTGATATAAAGCAACAAGAAAAAAAAATCACCTAACTAGCTAATCAGTAGCGATTATACTCTTTTTTGAAGGAAATTTGCAGGTGTCACAAATCTTATCATGCTTTTGCTTGGTGGTGCTTAATTATAACTATTTGCAGATTGCAAATAATTATATACATATAGGTGGATCTAAATAGCAGACTGCAGATACAAATAATAAATTTCATAAATAGTTAGCTACCAGTAGAACTACATTTTAAATATCTTAGTAAGAGAAGTCCTTTCATGCCCTGATATAAGCCAAACAAAATTTTTAAGCAAATGTTTGGCTCTGATAATTTTGAAGCACTTGTTTTTTGGAACACTGCACTTGGTTTGAAACTAGGATAATTAGCAAGGATTGGCAAGTTTTTTGCAAATAAAGTATGTGTTTGTGGTCATTTGGAATGCAGAAGGCTCTACCATTCAGTAGTAGCTCTTTTGTTTATTCTTCAGGAAATTTGGAACTCTAGATACACAAATAAGTTTATGAGAATCTTAGAAATCTATGACTGGTAACTTACCTTAACAATTATTAAACTAGCTTGTTATCATCATTTGTAGAACCTTGGTATATTATAAAAATTGTATCTATTTTCTCACACTGAATAGATTGATTTTCAAAGCTGTTTTGGTATAAAGAACACTGGCCCAGTATAAATTTTCATTCATATTACTTAGGCTTAGGCAACAGAATAATAACCAGCTAGTTTGGTTCACAATTCTCATTGAACTTGTCACTCTTGGTAGGCTGTGTTTAAGCCTTTAATTTAGAAAGGTTTTAATACGAGTTTGAGATTACTTTCAAGTTGGGAATAAAGTAATTATTTTAAGTCCTAATTCATTTATATCACTCTTGGATCTATCAAGAAACTAAGTGTGCCTATTAAATTATGCTGTGTCTAGAACAATATACACTAATTGAGATACAGTAATGTCATATTTTATTGATTTTAGGATGCATAAATTTCACAGTTTAATGTTTCTAAAATAGAACTGTTCATGGGGTTCTCAAGGCAAGAATATTGAAGTGGTTTGCCATTCATTTCTCCAGTAGACTATGTTTTGTCAGGCCCTGATTAGCAGGGACAGACCCTTCAGCTGCTCAACATAGATGGATGAAATACCTGGTGCCCTGGCTGTCTCACTGTGAGTCCATATTGAGCATTTAAACCTTCACTGGTCATCAGATATCAGTCAACATATGGCCAGGGGTCGAGGCAAAGGCCCTTGGAGGGGCTGCGAAGTGGATCCAGGGAAGGCTATAGCCCGCGTTGGAGGACTCCCATGAGCTGAGGGCAGCCCACCCTCACAGCTGGCACTGGCTTTGGGGAGCCAGTCTGCCAGCCGGGAGCTGCTGTCTATCATTCATTTCAGTTCAGTCGCTTAGTTGTGTCCAGCTCTTTGCGACTCCATGGACTGCAGCAAACCAGACTTTCCTGTCCATCAAAAACTCCCAGAGCTTACTCAAGTTCACATCCTTGAGCCAGTGATGCCATCCAACTATCTCATCCTCTGTCTTCCCCTTCTCCTCCTGCCTTCAATCTTTCCCAGCATCAGGGTCTTTTCCAATGAGTCGGTTCTTTGCATCAGGTGACCAAAGTATTGAAATTTCGCCTAAGCATCAGTCCTCTCAATGAATATTCAGGACTGATTTACTTTACAATGGACGGGTTGAATCTCCTTGCAGTCCAAGGGACTCTCAAGAGTGTGGTATTCTCCAACAGCACAGTTCAAAAGCATCGGTGCTCAGCTTTCTTTATAGTCCAACTCTCACATCCATACGTGACTACTGGAAAAACCATAGCATTGACTAGATGGACCTTGGTTAGCAAAGTAATGTCTCTGCTTCTTAATATGCTATCTAGGTTGATCATAACTTTTCTTCCAAGGAGCAAGTGTCTTTCAGTTTCATGGCTTCAGTCACCTTTGGCAGTGATTTTGGAGCCAAAAAAGATAAAGTCTGGCACTGTTTCTATTGTTTCCCCATCTATTTGCCATGAAGTGATGAGACCAGATGCCATAATCTTAGTTTTCTGAAAGTTGAGTTTTAAGCCAACTTTTTCACTCTCCTCTTTTCACTTTCATCAAGAGGCTCTTTAATTCTTCTTTGCTTTCTGCCGTGTCATCTACATATCTGAGGTTATTGATATTTCTCCTGACAATCCTGATTCCAGCTTGTGCTTCATCCAGTTCAGCATTTCTCATGATGTACATGCTGTCCATTGTGGAGAGATCAAATTGCCAACATATACTGGATCATAGAAAAAGTAAGGGAATTAAAAAAAAATCTACTTCTGCTTCATTGACTTTGCTAAAGCCTTTGTGTGGATCACAACAAACTGTGGAATATTTTTAAAGGGATAGGAATACCAGATTACATTACCTGTCTCTTGATAAACCTGTATGCAGGATAAGAAGCAACAGTTAGAACTGGACATGGAACATGGACTGTTGCAAAATTAGGAAAGGAGTATGTGAAGGTTGTATATTGTCACCCTGCTTATTTAACTTATATATAGAGTATATGTGAAATGCCAGGCTGGATGAAGCACAAGCTGGAATCAAGATTGCTGGGAGAAATACCAACATCTTCAGATATGCAACTAATACAACTTTAATGGCAAAATGTGAACTGGAACTAAAGAGCCTCTTGATGAAGGTGAAAGAGAAGAGTGAAAAAGCTGATTTAAAACTCAACATTCAAAAAGTGAAGTTCATTGCATCCAATCTTATCACTTCATGGCAAATAGATGGGATACAATCAAAACAGTGACATATTTCATTTTCTTGGGCTCCAAAATCACTATGAAAGGTGACTATAGACACAAAATTAAAAGAGACTTGCTCCTTGGAAGAATAGCTATGACAAACCTAGACAGTGTATTAAAAAAAACAGACACATCACTTTACCAACAAAGGTCCATATATGGTATGGTTTTTCTAGTAGTCATGTATGGATGTAAGAGTTGGACTATAAAAAAGGCTGAGTGATAAATAATTGATACTTTGGAACTGTGGTGTTGGAGAAGACTCTTGAGAGTCCCTTGGACTGCAAGGAGATCCAATCAGTTCATCCTAAAGGAGATCAGTCCTGAATATTGATTGGAAGGACTGATGTTGAAGCTGAAGCTCCAATACTTTGGCCACCTCATGCAAAGAGTTGACTCAGTGGAAAATACCCTGATGCTGGGAAAGATTGAAGGCAGGAGGAGAAGGGAACAACAGAAGATGAGATGGTGGATGGTATCACCGACTCAATGGACGTGAGTTTGAGTAAACTCTGAGAAATAGTGAAAGACTGGGAAGCCTGGCGTGCTGCAAGTTCATGGGGTTCCAAAGAGCTGGACATTACTAACAACTGAAAAACAACAACAAAACAGAACTGTATCATAATCAAAAACATGCCAAAATTAGAGTTGGCCAGATAACATTAATCAGCTAGTTGTTTGCAAACATGCATATTTTTATAATTTCTCTTTTGGTGGCATCACTGGATACCAGAAAACTTTTGACAAGTAAATTATTAAACCACTTGAGAATCATTGGTGAGGTCTATCAGTTCTAGATATTGTCTGAAAATTTTCAATTGTTATCATCTGGTAAAGTCAGGAAAGCAATAAAATTTACAGCACTGGTGTCAGAGTTTATAAGAGCATCTGGAGAGAACCATGAAGTCATGTTTTTGTTTTTGTTTTTTTTTTTTATGTCCCTGCCTTCATCTCCCCAGCCCCCACCTACCCTCCCATACCTTGGATGGTACAAAAGACATCATGGTGTGGAAACCACTGATACCAACAACTATGAGTTTAAAAATGATTAAAAAGCTTGGATTCTTAGGTTAAGACATTTGAAGAGTACCTTAACTGTTTTCAAAGTTGTTTTCTTCCTCCCTTACACATAGGTGTTAACTTTTTAATTGACAAAGACAGACCTCTAAATGATCTTATTTAATAAGTACCAATTTTAGTAAGATGACATAATGATACAATAAGAGAGCATTGCATCACAGTTGATTTGGCAGCAATTTTTCTTATTTAGTTTTAAACAACATAATATGTCTGTCTAATGATGCATTTTAGATTTGATAAGTAAGGCACTATTTATTTGAGAAATCATATTAACATTTACAGTCTAGAAATATGAATTTGGCTTTAACTTGGTCATAAAATGGACACTGAGGACCCAACTACACTGCGATAAACCAAATGGGATATTATATGCAGAAAAAAATATTATTGAATGCTGTAAAAATATTTCTTATGACACTAAAAGTCATCCCTTGTCTTTTATTAACTTTGACTTTGAAACTTTTTTTTTTAATCTAAATTTTAAAATCTAACGTGGCTTTTAAACTCAATAAAGAGATTTCTGTCTCACTGACCGGTTCTCTCAAGGCATCACCTTATATATTTGGGAAACTTTATAAAGAATATATAACTTTAATCTGAAACACTTTTTAAAATTTGAGAGTCCTGAAGATTTTGGGAGGAAAGCAGTTTTATTTGTGAATCCAGCACCTCTTGGATCTGTTTTATAAGTTTTCCTTTAGCTTATCCTCATCTCTAGCATTTTATTATGAGCAGCAAGAACCCAGGAGGCATCTTCCATATTCTGCCTGGAAATCTCCATAGATAAATTACCTATTTCATTAGATACATTTTCCACTTGCTACTTTATCACAAGTAGTTTTGCAAAATTTTCTGTAAGCATATAACAATAATTTCCTTTCTTTCAGTTTCCTTTTTTTTTTTGTTCATTTTCTATAATACCCGACAGGCTTCTCAGAGGCCATCAGACTTTCACTAACTCCATTCAAAGCCCTTCCAACTTCTGTCTATCTACTATTCATAGTCACTGCTAGTGTTTTTGTTACATAGGACACTACTCATGGTAACAAAATCTGATTCAATTATTATAATTGTTAAGTTACAAAAATTCTCAAAACAGATTACTTAAAACAACAATATCACACATTATCGCTCACCTTTTCGGTGGGTAAGAAACTTGAACAGGATATAGTGGAATCTCAGGTGGAAGAACAGAAGGCTGGGGACTGGAAAACTTTGAAAGCTTTTTCTCTGATTTGGTTGAAATGAATGTTGCCTGTTGACTGAGGACTTCAGTTTTTCTTTCTGCTATATTCTCCATGTGTTTGGTTTGGGAATTCCAATAGCATAGTTGGGATCCAAAGGCAAAATTCCCAGAGAGAGATGGGAATGGGGGAGAGTGTCAGGCCAAAGAGGATCATTGTTATTACTTTACCATGAAAGATTCATATTATCACTTCTGTCATGTTTATTTACCACGAGTGACAAAGTCCAGCCTTTTTATGGGAAGAGAACATAGACTACTTCTACATGGGAGTGATGCTTATACTATAAGATGAAATATTAGGAAAATGCAAGTGAATCCGTGGGGTTCTGTGGACAAAGTCTCAATTCTTGCTTTGCAGAACACATCTTTATTTCACCTTTATAACTGAATAGTATTTTTATTGAGTACTATAAATTTTAGGTTGAGAGTTAATTTTTTAAAATACATTGACAATATCATTCCAGTGTGTTCTGTTTTTCATTGCTGCATCTAGAAGTTAGTTGTTCCAGCTCCACTCCTTTGAAGGCATCCTGTTATTTTATTCCCCTTTATTCCCAGTAGACTTGTTTATAGTTTTATATTTTGCTTGCAATTCAGATACAATATGACTAGTGTTATTTTTTATTTATACTGTTTGATATTTGTTAGGCCTCTTGATTCTGTGGATCCATGTCTTTTATTGTTTGGGGGTGACTATCAGTGATTATCTCAACAAAATTTGCTTCTGCTCCATTCTCTTTCTTTTTTCCTTCTGTTAATACAGTCTTTATGTTACAACTCCTCATTATATATATATATATATATATATATATATATATATTATTTTTAAAAGTTTAAAAAATATGCTGCCCTTTTATTTTTATTCTGGCCAATTTCTTTTAAAATTTCTCAGCTTATTACTTTTTTTTAACTAAACTCCCTTCAGCCAAATATAAATGTTGCTTGAACATACATTAATTACTTAGTTTAGGCTATTTTATTTTCCAGATTGCAGCATTTAATTTGGTTAATTTAAAAATATCTACATTCTATTTTATGGTTTTCTGTTCACTGGAAACCTGCAAAATTATCTGTTATTTTAGACTTGATATTTTAGAGAAATTTTAGGTTCACACCAAAACTGAAAGGAAAGTACAGAGATTTTCTATATACTACCTCCCTGAGACCCTGTTCCCATATACATATAGCCCCTATTATCATTCAGTCCACCCTCCAGAGTGTTACATGTGTTATAATTGAATCTACATTGACACATAATTATCACCTAAAATCCATAGTTTACAATAGAATTATTTCTTGGTATCATGCATTCCATGACTTTGGACACATGTCTGATGACATGTATGCATCATTATTGTGTCAAACCGAGTAGCTTTATGCCTTAAGAATCTTCTCTGCTTACTCATCCCTTCCTCCCCTCAAACCCTGGCTACTACTGATCTTTATACTGACCATCAGTTGGTTGGGTTCAGTCGCTAGTCATGTCCAGCTCTTTGAGACCCCATGGACTACACCAGGCCAGGCTTCCTTGCCTTCACCAACTCCCAGAGCTTACTCAAACTCATGTCCATTGAGTCAGTGATGCCATCCAACAGTCTCAATCTCTGTCATCGCCCTCCCTTCCTGACTTCAATTTTCCCCAACATGCAGGTCTTCTCCAATGAGTCGGTTCTTTAAATCAGGTGGCCAAAATGAGTTTCAGCTTCAGCATTAGTTCTTCCAATGAATATTCAGGACTGATTTCCTTTAGGATGGACTGGTTGGATCTCCTTGCATTCCAAGTGACTCTCAAGAGTCTTCTCCAACACCACAGTTTAAAAACATCAATTATTTGGCACTCAGTTTTCTTTATAGTCCGAGTGCCATTCCAATCCCAAAGAAAGACAATGCCAAAGAATGCTCAAACTACCACACAATTGCACTCATCTCACACTCTAGTAAAGTAATGCTCAAAATTTTCCAAGCCAGGTTTCAGCAATACATGAACTGTGAACTTCCAGATGTTCAAGCTGGTTTTAGAAAGGTAGAGGAACCAGAGATCAATTGCCAACATCTGCTGGATCATCGAAAAACCAAGAGAGTTCCAGAAAAATTTCTATTTCTGCTTTATTGACTATGCCAAAGTCTTTGACTGTGTGGATCACAAGAAACTGGAAAATTCTGAGAGATGGGAATACCAGACCACCTGACCAGCCTCTTGAGAAACCTATATGCAGGTCAGGAAGCAAGAGTTAGAACTGGACATGGAACAACATACTGGTTCCAAATAGGAAAAGGAGTACATCAAGGCTGTGTATTGTCACCCTGCTTATTTAACTTCTATGCAGAGTACATCATGAGAAACCCTGGGCTGGAAGAAACACAAGCTGGAATCAAGATTGCCAGGAGAAATATCAATCACCTCAGATATGCAGATGACACCACCCTTATGGCAGAAAGTGAAGAGGAACTAAAAAGCCTCTTGTTGAAAGTGAAAGAAGAGAGTGAAAATGTTGGCTTAAATTTCAACATTCAGAAAACAAAGATCATGGCATCTGGTCTCATCACTTCATGGGAAATAGATGGGGAAACAGTAGAAACAGTGTCAGACTCTATTTTGGGGAGGCTCCAAAATCACTGCAGATGGTGATTGCAGCCATGAAATTAAAAGACAAGGCTGTGTATTGTCACCCTGCTTATTTAACTTCTATGCAGAGTACATCATGAGAAACCCTGGGCTGGAAGAAACACAAGCTGGAATCAAGATTGCCAGGAGAAATATCAATCACCTCAGATATGCAGATGACACCACCCTTATGGCAGAAAGTGAAGAGGAACTAAAAAGCCTCTTGTTGAAAGTGAAAGAAGAGAGTGAAAATGTTGGCTTAAATTTCAACATTCAGAAAACAAAGATCATGGCATCTGGTCTCATCACTTCATGGGAAATAGATGGGGAAACAGTAGAAACAGTGTCAGACTCTATTTTGGGGAGGCTCCAAAATCACTGCAGATGGTGATTGCAGCCATGAAATTAAAAGGCGCTTACTCCTTGGAAGGAAAGTTATGACCAACCTAGATAGCATATTCAAAAGCAGAGACATTACTTTGCCAACAAAGGTCCGTCTAGTCAAGGCTATGGTTTTTCCAGTGGTTATGTATGTATGTGAGAGTTGGACTGTGAAGAAAGCTGAGCGCCGAAGAATTGATGCTTTTGAACTGTGGTGTTAGAGAAGACTCTTGAGAGTCCCTTGGACTGCAAGGAGATCCAACCAGTCCATTCTGAAGATCAGCCTTAGGATTTCTTTGGAGGGAATGATGCTGAAGCTGAAGCTCCAGTACTTTGGCCACCTCATGCGAAGAGTTGACTCATTGGAAAAGACTCTGATGCTGGGAGGGATTGGGGGCAGGAGGAGAAGGGGACGACCGAGGATGAGACAGCTGGATGGCATCACGGACTCGATGAACATGAGTCTAAGTGAACTCCGGGAGTTGGTGATGAACAGGGAGGCCTGGCATGCTGTGATTCATGGGGTCGCAAAGAGTCAGACATGACTGAGCTACTGAACTGAATTGGACTTTCTTTATAGACCAACTCTCACATCCATACATGACTACTGGAAAAAAACAAAAGCTTTCACTAGACGGACTTTGGTTGGCAAAGTGATGTCTCTGCTTTTTAATATGTTGTCTAGGTTGGTCATAACTTTTCTTCCAAGGAGCAAGCATCTTTTAATTTCATGGCTGCAGTCACCATCTGCAGTGATTTTAGAGCCCCCAAAGATAAAGTCTGACACTGTTTCCATTGTTTTCCCATCTATTTGCCATGAAGTGATGGTACCGCATGCCATGATCTTAGTTTTCTGAATGTTAAGCTTTAAGCCAACATTTTCACTCTCCTTTTTTACTTTCATCAAGAGGCTGTTTAGTTCTTCTCTTTGTGCCGTAAGTGTGGTTGTCATCTGCATATCTGAGGTTATTGATATTTCTCCTGGCAATCTTGATTCTAGCTTGTGCTTCATCCAGTCCAGCATTTCATGTGATGTACTCTGCATATAAGTTAATAAGCAAGGTGATAATATACAGCCTTGATGTACTCCCTTCCCGATTTGGAAGCAGTCTGTTGTTCCATGTCCAGTTCTAACTGTTGTTTCTTGACCTGCATACAGATTTCTCAGGAGGCCGGTCAGGTCATCTGGTATTTCCATCTCTTGGAGAATTTTCCTCAGTTTGTGGTGATCCACACAGTCAAAGGCTCTGGCATAGTCAATAAAGCAGAAGGAGATGTTTTCCTGGAACTCTCTTGCCTTTTCAATGATCCAACAGATATTGGCAGTTTGATCCCTGGTTCCTCTGCCTTTTCTATTTTATTTTTAATTTTTATTTTTACTTTATTTTACTTTACAATACTGTATTGGTTTTGCCATACATGGACATGAATCTGCCATGGGTGTACATGAGTTCCCAATCCTGAACCCCCCTCCCACCTCCTCTTCTGCCTTTTCTAAATCCAGCTTGGACATCTGGAAGTTCACTATTCGTGGACTGTTGAAGCCTGGCTTGGAAAATTTTGAGCATTACTTTGCTAGTCTGTGAGATGAGTGCAATTATGCAGTAGTTTGAGCACTCTTTGGCATTGCCTTTCTTTTTGATTGGAATGAAAACTGACCTTTTCCAGTCCTGCGGCCACTGCTGAGTTTTCCAAATTTGCTGGAATATTGAGTGCAGCACTTCCACAGCATCATACTTTATGATTTGAAATAGTTCAACTGGAATTCCATCACCTCCACTAGCTTTGTTTGTAGTGATGCTTCTTAAGGCCCACTAGACTTTGCATTCTTGGATATCTGGTTCTAGGTGAGTGATCACACAATTGTCATTATCTGGGTCATTAAGAGCTTTTTTGTACAGTTCTTCTGTGTATCCTTGCCACCTCTTCTTAATATCTTTTGCTTCTGTTAGGTCCATACCATTCCTATCCTTTATTGTGCCCATCTTTGCATGAAATATTCCCTTGGTATCTATAATTTTCTTGATGAGATCTCTAGTCTTTCACATTCTACTGTTTTCCTCTATTTCTTGGCATGATCACTGAGGAAGGCTTTCTTATCTCTCCTTGCTATTCTTTGGAACTCTGCATTCAAATGGGTATATCTTTCCTTTTCTCCTTTGCCTTTAGCATCTCTTCTTTTCACAGCTACTTGTAAGGCCTCCTCAGAAAACCATTTTGCCTTTTTGCATTTCTTTTTCTTGGATGTGATCTTGATCACTGCCTCCTGTACAATGTTTTCATTTATAGCTTTTTCCAGAATGTCATGTACTGAAATCAAACAGTACATAACCGTTCAGAATGGCTTCTTTTATTTAGTAATATAGATTTAAGTTTCCTCCCTGTCTTTTCATGACTTGATAGCTCATTTCTTTTTAGTCCTAAATAATAACCCATTGTCCAGATATACCAAGGTTTATTTACTCATTCATCTGTTACATCCTTGGTTGCTTCTAAGTTTTGTCAATTGTGAATAAAGCTTCTATGTCTATGTGCACAATTTTGTATGAATAAAGTTTTCAACAACTTTGGGTAAACACCAAGGAGTGTTTGCTGAAACATATGGTCACGGTAATTTTAATTTTGTAAGAAATTATCAGACCATCCTTCAAACATGAAAGTGACTGTAACAGCTTGCATTCCCACCATCAGTGAATGAGAGTTTCTATTGCTTCATAGTCTTACCAGTATTGCGTGTTGTCAGCAGTCTGGATTTTAGCCATTCTAATAGATGTGTAGATGTGTAGTGGTATTTCATTAGTTCAGTTCAGTTCAGTTCAGTCACTCAGTCGTGTCCGACTCTTTGTGACCCCAGGTATTTCATTATTATTGTTATTTTCATTTCTCTAATGATACATAATGTGAAGCATCTCTTTGGCCTATTTTTTAATTGGATTTTTTTTTCAGTTTTGAGAATTCTTTGTATGTTTTGAATAGTAGTCCTTTATCATATACATGTTTGCAAATATTTTTCACAGCCTGTGGTTGTCTTTTCATTCTTTGACTATGGGTTCTATCTGTTATTATTACTTTAAAAAAAAATTTCCAATATCTGTAGTCCTGTTCTTCTGTTTCTCCTACCTCTTGTGTATATTGCCATTTTTTTAGTCATAAAATTTTTAAAAAATCTGCTTAGATACCTTTTATTCTGTTCTGGACATGTATTTGAAATATGTGTAACATAATTTAAGATATTGGATGATGTTTTCTTTCAGGAAGAATTTTTATTTGTTTCTGTCAGGAACCAAGGCAGTATTAATCCTAGCTGTTAGTGGGGAAATATCTGTTAAGTACTTAAAATATCCAAAACATTCTTTTAGACTCTGGAGTAAAGTAGAAAACTGAGTAGGCACAGTCCTTATCCTCATGGGAATTATATTCTACTTTGAATTGGTCAAATTTTGAATATAGGGGAAATTTGTTACTTTTACTCTTTATAGCCACACTCTTTTGACATGAAAAAACTTCATTTTCTTCTAAGTAACTACTTTTATCCATTAAAAGTATTTCTGTTGGAGCTATAAATTATGGGTCCCTTCTGTAACTCACCCTCTACATTGTAGAAGTATTTTGTGGATATGGAAAGGGAGAATTAAAATAAAATATTAATTATTTCAGAAGTAACTTTAGTCACTGAGAAAAATATAATAACTGATTTTTAAAAAATAATCAGTATTTTGAACTTATCCTCTTAAATTGAATATTAAATTATATAATTTGTATAATTATAGAAAGACTATACATCATGAGAAATGCTGGACTGGATGAAGCACAAGCTGGAATCAAGATTGTCAGGAGAAATATCAATAACCTCAGATATGCAGATGACACCACCCTTATGGCAGAAAGTGAAGAGGAACTAAAGAGCCTCTTGATGAAAATGAAAGAGGAGAGTGAAAAAGTTGGCTTAAAGCTCAACATTCAGAAAACTAAGCTCATGGCATCTGGTCCCACCACTTCATGAGAAATAGATGAGGAAACAGTGAAAAGAGTGGCTGACTTTATTTTGGGGGGCTCCAAAATCACTGCAGATGGTGACTGCAGCCATGAAATTAAATGATGCCTACTCCTTGGAAGGAAATTATGACCAACCTAGATAGCATATTAAAAAGCAGAGACATTACTTTGCCAACAAAGATCCATCTAATCAAGGCTATGGTTTTTCCTGTGGTCATATTTGGATGTGAGAGTTGAACTATAAAGAAAGCTGAGTGCCGAAGAATTGATGCTTTTGAACTGTGGTGTTGGAGAAGACTCTTGAGAGTCCCTTGGACTGCAAGGAGATCCAATCAGTCTATCCTAAAGGAGATCAGTCCTGAGTGTTCATTGGAAGGACTGATGTTGAAGCTGAAACTCCAATACTTTGGCCACCTGATGCGAAGAGGTGACTCACTGGAAAAGACCTTAATGCTGAGGAAGATTGAAGGCAGGAGGAGAAGGGGACAACAAAAGATGAGATGGTTGGATGGCATCACCGACTCAACGGACATGAGTTTTGGTTAACTCTGGGAGTTGGTGTTGTACAGGGAGGCCTGGCATGTTGCGGTCCATGGGATCACAAAGATTCAGACACAACTGAGTGACTGAACTGAACTGAACTGATATTGTTCTTTCTTTGAAATGTGAATTTAATTTTTCATAATAACTTCCTATAGAAACAAAAAATTTAATAGCTCAAATACATTTAATATATCTAGTCAATCTTTTTTATACTTATAAATATATAGAATCTGGCAGTTTTTAATTAACTTCTCCATAGGAAAAATAAGTTTACAATAAAAGTGATTATCATCCAAATTTTCAGTTACTAGAAGTAATTGAAAAATGCCTATTATAATAGCAAGTTCTTTGAATAAAACTGTATTTAACATCTGAGAGTACATAATTGACTGAAACATTACTATTTTTTTCTGAAAAGCTTTGCTGAAACTATGCTCTTTGTGTCTCTATTCAAATTTAATCCACTGAAATTATGATTATAAACTTACAGTACAAAAAACATACTTTACATTTAAATAGTGTTTAAATTCATAT
The DNA here is from genome assembly GCA_006408695.1 of Aepyceros melampus. Classification (NCBI taxonomy): domain Eukaryota; kingdom Metazoa; phylum Chordata; class Mammalia; order Artiodactyla; family Bovidae; genus Aepyceros; species Aepyceros melampus. Next base: position 147,358 of record SJXQ01002875.1, read on the forward strand.
AAATAATTTTATAATCATAACCCTATTTGGTACTTAACTAACTCTCTCATAGGCAATGCTAGTGTTATAACACCATTTTTATGGATGAAGAAACTGAGGCTCAGATAAGTTACTTCCTGAAGCTTACATAATAAAAGGAATATTCAAGTTAGAATCACCAAGCTTTTGACTTCTAGACTTGGCCCTTCCTTATCCTTTACTAAATATATTCTACAGATCACCATCATGAGGGATACAGTAGTAAACACATTTTTAAAAGGCTCAATGACAAGTAAATTTGAAAAATTCCAATTATTGCAGATTCACAATATATGTTAGCAAATTAAAAACCTGAGAATTCCATTGGCACTGTTTAACTAGTTTAATCCAGCCTCTTTCACATATATTTGTACATGGAATTCTTTTTTTTTTTAGGAGACACATATTCATATTCTGTGTAAATGTGTTCTGCAAAATGTATTACCCAAAGAGCAATCCTGCATTATATTCTATGGTTGGTTTTATCTTTTATCCATTGTTTGTTTTTTGTAGACTAAAAGTACAGTATGGGATTCCAAGAGATGTTCTACATAGTTTCTACCCTCAAATGGTTTTCAGGCCCCCGAAGAGGCAGAATACTTCATTGACCTGAAGCATTTCACAGAATGCATCGTGTCATGATGGTACAGCCGAAAAATGATGCAGTTGCTGAGAAGATGGACTGATCAACAAGAGCAAAATCTTCTCAGGTATGTTTTCATGGCGAAGCTTGTTATAAAAGATTACTGAACTGATATCTATTCTCATTTTTGCCTTCATTTCTCTGTGTGATACTAGATAATTCAGTACATTTGACATCTCCAGATTTTTCTTTTTAATTATTCTACAAACTAGTATTTATTTGATGAGATCATTACTTTCCAAGCTGTACCTGACAAAAGTTTTGAGAAAGCATGGCAGGGAAGAAATTGGGAGAAATCCTACAGCACCCATTTCCCTTCTGATTTACCCTGAGAAGCTCCCCTGTTTCCATATTGGTGTTCCTCACCAGAGTTCATGTGAGCAATGGACTTTCAGGATAAAATTAACTTTGAAACCTAAGGAATGGTAGCTCTTACTGTCTTAAAATTCTAAGAATCTCAATGAATGTAAAACTGAGAATAAAAAATCTAAGCTATTTTAATTTTTATAATCTCTAATCAACCTTTATCAGTATGTCCTTTTTGTTTAGCCACTAAGTCATGTCCAACTCTGCGACCCCATGGACAGGCTTCCCTGTTCTTCACCATCACCAAGAGTTTGCTCAAACTCAAGTCCGTCGGATTGGTCATGCTATTCAACCATCCCATCCTCTGTTGCGCCTTTAAAAATATTTTTAAGAACAGTATAACTAATTGATAAATAGAATTTCTGTTTGGCAAATACTGGCACTCAGATTTAGATCTTGATGGCCATCATTATTTTAAAGTAAAATGTGGTGATTACACAGAGCAAATTTGTAGAATATTCATTAATTGTTCAATATAACATCCTATGCTAATTTAGAAAGAGTCTTTATATGGTTTGATTTCTGGTGTTACTGACCAATTACTAGCTGAAAGTTTGAACAGTAGGAGGAAATTACATTGACTATTCATGAAGATTAATGTAAAAGCACAGAGTAAATTCTTCCCACAAACATGGATTTATGACAGTGTCAGAAACAAAGACACATTTGGGCTTTGCCACAAGAGTTAAGATCTGGGAAAGGATCTCATTTTTCAAAGACTACTTAGATATTCAATGGTCCTTCTCTTGAGGTTACTTAAATTTTCCAAAAGAGAACATTTCAAGATGAAACAAATGTGTTCATTTCTTTCTACCTCAACAATTCAGTTCAGTTCAGTTCAGTCGCTCAGTTATGTCCAACTCTTTGCGACCCCATGAATCGCAGCACGCCAGGCCTCCCTGTCCATCACCAACTCCCAGAGTTCACTCAGACTCACATCCATCGAGTCCGTGATGCCATCCAGCCATCTCATCCTCCGTCGTCCGCTTCTTCTCCTGCCCCCAACCTCTCTCAGCATCAAAGTCTTTTCCAATGAGTCAACTCTGCATGAGGTGGTGAAAGTACTGGAGTTTCAGATGGTTACTAAATTCTATCTAAATTATGTTTCCTAAAATAAATGGAACTCCACCATCACCTTCTGTGGGATTTATCAGGCAGGTCAATAAAGCTAAGTGGGAGTAGATTACCTTTTGGAGATATGTTAATATGCTTTTACCACATAATGGTTCCCTAATTACTTGCCTTAATGTAGCTTCAAAAATTAAGCATTTTGTCCTCTACCTCCTGAGTAACTTAAATCTTGGAAAGTTTTCTTTTCTATGTCCAAGTTGTTTAGGATGAACTTTCAGGGAAATGGTAGAATATGGAAAACACACAAGTTTACTGCTTAAAATTCCCTTTGCTGTAAATAGTTGTTGAATCTGTAGAGGCCTGTGAAAAAGTTTATAGTCTGTAGATGCATAAAGCAATACAAATAATAATGACAACTTTTAATTACAAGGTCTTTTCTACATAGGGAAAATTTATTCTACTGCAAGACACCACATGCATCTTCTCCTTTTGATTTCACTGCCGTATAGACTTATCAATAGTTAATTGAAATCCATATTGGAATGGGTTTGATAAGTATACAGTTAAACACAGCCTGACTTTCTGCTTGTCACCAGGTTTAAAATGATCTATTCCCATTTTACTCAGATAGAACACAATTTAACAGTCCATAGTATGGTACCCAGCAATGAAACCCACATTTGGATCTGGGTATTTTGGGTGTAATTCAGTTAATTTGGCTGAGCTTCAGATGCTTTATGTACAGAAAAGTTTATGTCAGAAAATCCAAGTAAATAAAAGCACTGAAGATAGATAGAATAGATAGATATATAAGAAAAACAAGCCTTACCCTTGGAAGACTTTACTCCTTGATTATGGCACTCTTACAGAATGGTAAAGCAACAACAACATATTTTTAAAATGTAAGTACAACATACTAAAAGGGGCATAAAATGGTGAAGTGAGAGGGAGAAAGATAGAGAGAATGTGTGTCTTCTAGAGAGGGGGCAGGGCAAGGAGTACTTACTGAAGAGAGATTAGTGTCTCCAAGTAATTTAATTCAAAATTGAATGCATTTAGTACCAGTGGCCCTATCCTCACCTTATTTCTGTAAAAATAGTATGAAACTCTCTAAAACTCTAGTCCCTCCTATTGCTCTTTTCTAAGTTTCAATCTGATACAAATTTTAAAGAAAGTGAAAACTCAATCAGACACCCTGAGCAGATCAAAGGAAATGCAAACCTTTATCTTTTGTGTTTCCCTTCACAGTTTAGCAGTTCTCAAGCTTAAAACCTTCAGTGGCCATTGCAGCAAAGAATTCTTCAATCAAGTGCTGCTGCTGCTGCTAAGTCACTTCAGTCGTGTCCGACTCTGTGCGACCCCATAGATGACAGCCCACCAGGCTCCCCATCCCTGGGATTCTCCAGGCAAGAACACTGGAGTGGGTTGCCCTTTCCTTCTCCAATGTATGAAAGTGAGAAGTAAAAGTGAAGTCGCTCAGTCGTGTCCAACTCTTAGCGACCCCATGGACTGCAGCCTAGCAGGCTCCTCCGCCCATGGGATTTTCCAGGCAAGAGTATTGGAGTGGGGTGCCATTGCCTTCTCCGCAATCAAGTGCTACAGTGTGCTAATGCATCTTAATAATAATAATGAAAGAGACTCCTTTAATATGGGTAGAGGTCTTCATTTGTTATTCATTTAACAGCTTAAATCCATGGTAAAAAGGAACACGATTTTCTCTGATTGTCAGCCCACTTCAGTAAGTGTGGAGTGGTAAGTACAATGTGCCTGGTAAAGTTGTAGAGAGTATCTGTGGCTTAAAACCATTTTCATTGTTCATTCACCGGTTAAACAAATGTTTATTGAATATTTATTATGTGAAGTGCTGGGCTATGCTAAGTACTAAGATTAACAAGTGATTTGACAAAAGAATTCACTCCTGAGAATGTTTTGAGCCATGGAGGAGACAGATATGTGTCTATATAGTAACAAGAACATTAGTAAATGTGTGTAGACGATGACCCCAAATAAGGTGATAAATACTCTGGCTCAGGGTATTAAGATGATGCAGGATGCAAGGCAGTTTTATACTGAAGTAAAGAGTTCTAAGGGAAACAAAGCAAGTCCTAGCCTGTTTTTTTCTGACTTTCCAGTGGCACTGAGATCACACTACATCACCCACCATGCTTTTTCAAACATTGTGTTCCGAATTAATAAGACTACTTTCAAGTGATTCTGCTATTCTTTACATTGTATAAGGGAAGAGTACATCTCTTTTCTCCTCTCAAGGTCTTCAGGATTTTGTCATGTGATCAGATTTCAGGAGAAAAGACTCTGCCATCCAGTTTTTTTTTTTTTTCCTTCACAAAGATGATCAGTTGTTAAAATATCTTTGTGTGTGTGTGTGTGTGTGTGTGTGTGTCTATAAGACAAAAACAAATGGAGGCCAACAAGGAATCTAGTCAGAAGCAAATGTTTTAGAGCTAGGGTTTGAGATTGAATTTGAGAATTGCCTCTGATATTATTGATTATATGATACAAGGAGAATGACTTAGTACTTTATGCCTCAGTTTACATCTTTAAAATGATCTAGTAACACTCTCCTCATTGGATTAGGGTGAGGAGTAATTGAGCTAATGCAGGCAATGTGCTTAGAAAAGAATTTAGCACATACTAAGATGCTTACTCCTTGGAAGGAAAGTTATGACCAACCTAGATAACATATTCAAAAGCAGAGACATTACTTTGCCAACAAAGGTCCGTCTAGTCAAGGCTATGGTTTTTCCTGTGGTCATGTATGGATGTGAGAGTTGGACTGTGAAGAAGGCTGAGCGCCGAAGAATTGGTGCTTTTGAACTGTGGTGTTGGAGAAGACTCTTGAGAGTCCCTTGGTCTGCAAGGAGATCCAACTAATCCGTTCTAAAGGAGATCAGTCCTGGGTGTTCATTGGAAGGAATGATGCTGAAGCTGAAACTCCAATACTTTGGCCACCTCATGCGAAGAGTTGACTCATTGGGAAAGTCCCTGATGCTGGGAGGGATTGAGGGCAGGAGGAGAATGTGACGACAGAGTATGAGATGGCTGGAAGGCATCACCGACTCGGGCACATGAGTCTGGGTGAACTCTGGGAGTTGATGATGGACAGAGAGGCCTGGAGTGCTGCAGTTCATGGGGTCACAAAGAGTTGGACACGACTGAGTGACTGAACTGAAATGCGACATAAATACTACCTATTATAATTCATACACATAAATCAGTGTGGGTGGGGTTGATGTCATAAGGATTATTAGTCAAAAAAATGAAATAACTAAAAGCTATTGGCTAAAAAATAGCCATGTATTTGACCAAAGTAGTTTTTTCTATTCATGTAACATTCAATAAATAGTCAACAAATATTTACTGAGTTATTATTGGCACTGAAAATATTCAAATATATACAAATTTTAACAATGAGCAAAAATCTTGCTCTCCTAGAACTTAAATTCCAGACACTGAAGTTGCATAGGTAGATTAGATTAAATGATTTCTTCAAATCCCATCCTAAAATTTGACATTAATTCCTAAATTTCAGGAATTTGTTTTTAAGTGAAATGAGGGCTTCCCTGGTGGCTCAGACCGTGAAGAATCTTGTTTGCAATGTAGGAGTGAAAGTGAAAGTCGCTCAATGGTGTCCAATTCTTTGCGACCCCAAGAACTATACTGTCCATGGAATTCTCTAGGCCAGAATACTGGAGTGGGTAGCCATTTTCTTCTCCAGGGGATCTTCCCAACCCAGGGATTGAACCCAGGTCTCCTGCATGGCAGGCGGATTCTTTACCAACTGAGCCACCAGGAAAGCCCTTGGTACAATCCCTGGGTCAGGGAGATCCCCTGGAGAAGGAAATGGCAACCCACCACAGTAATCTTGTCTGGAGAATCCCATTGACAGAGGAGTCTGGTGGGCTGCAGTCCATTAGGTTGCAAAGAGTCAAATATGACTAAGTGACAGACACACAGATATATTTTGTACTCAGAACTTTTTCTACATGTTTTTGTTTGTGTGTGTGTATGTGTGTGTATGATGGATCTGTAAGGAAAGCATTGTTATCAACATTTTACCAGTAAGAAGACCATGATAGGGGAAATAAAGAAACTTAGCCAGGATGGAACAGTACTCAGTAGTAAAACTAAAATGCAAACTTAGGAAATCTGATTCCAAGGGCACATGTTCTTTACCAGTAACTAATCATTTTAATATTTGGTGTGGTAGGATTATAGAAAAGAAAGAAAGAAAAAACAACTTTCAGTATTTCATTTAGTATAAAAAGGTATTGAAATATTTAATTTTGTTAGATAAAACTTGTTAGCACTTGTTACTTGATACTGAGAGAGTCAATTCTTAGGCAGGTTGATAAGAAGTCCAGGGTCCCAGAGGAGGAGAAAGTAGTCTGGCTCTCAAGAGGAGATCAGTCAGTTCAGTTCAGTCCCTCAGTCATGTCCCATGTTTCTTTTTAATTATTTTAGTAGTTCATCAGATGAACTCTGCCAGGCAAGCCCTCAGTTCAGTTCAGTCGCTCAGTCGTATCCAACTCTTTGCGACCCCATAAATTGCAGCACGCCAGGCCTCCCTGTCCATCACCAACTCCCGGAGTTCACTCAGACTCACACCCATCGAGCCGGTGATGCCAGCCAGCCATCTCATCCTCTGTCGTCCCCTTCTCCTCCTGCCCCCAATCCCTCCCAGCATCAGAATCTTTTCCAATGAGTCAGCTCTTCGCATAAGGTGGCCAAAGTACTGGAGTTTCAGCTTTAGCATCATTCCTTCCAAAGAAATCCCAGGGCTGATCTCCTTTAGTATGGACTGGTTGCAGTCCAAGGGACTCTCAGGAGTCTTCTCCAACACCACAGTTCAAAAGCATCAATTCTTCGGCACTCAGCCTTCTTCACAGTCCAACTCTCACATCCATACATGACCACAGGAAAAACCATAGCCTTGACTAGATGGACCTTAGTTGGCAAAGTAATGTCTCTGCTTTTGAATATGCTATCTAGGTTGGTCATAACTTTTCTTCCAAGGAGTAATCGTCTTTTAATTTCATGGCTGCAGTCACCATCTGCAGTGATTTTGGAGCCCCTGCAAAATAGTCTGACACTGTTTCTACTGTTTCCCATCTATTTCCCATGAAGTGATGGGACCAGATGCCATGATCTTCGTTTTCTGAATGTTGAGCTTTAAGCCAACTTTTTCACTCTCTTTCAATTTCATCAAGAGGCTTTTTAGTTCCTCTTCACTTTCTGCCATAAGGCCTAGTCATATTTTATATATGAGATAATTGAGGTTCAAAAAACTTAAGTAAATCACCCAAGCTACAAAGAAAGTAAACATCTTTGCTAACATTTGAACCAGTGTCTTGCTGACACCATAGGTCAGGATCTAATTCAGAGGTGTAAACTGAGATATTTAAAGAAGTTTCACACTTACTCTCTAAAAAAAGATAAGAACCTTAAAGGAGTATCTTGGGAATAAAATATGATTACTTTTGATGTATTTTGAATTCAGTACTTCACCAAAACCATCCTTCTAACTTTTCAGAGAAGGTGAAAAAGTGGGTCAAGGTTGAATGCTATTCTTAATTTTGCCTTTTGGATATGCTATGTAGGTCACCTCCTGAGTGTATCACTCTATCCATAATTCACTTACACAGTGGGATAAAAGTTCCATTACATGCCAAGACTTATTACCCAGGTTTTTTTCATTAGATGAAGTTAAAAGCCCAGAATCTTTATCTAAAGACCATCTGACAGGAATTGTGCTGACATGATACTTTCATTTCTGGTTGACACTATAGGGTGAGTTTTCATTACTTAGCTATTCCTTGCAAATATCGCTCAGGTTATGCTGGTGTGAACCATAAGTCCTCTGAAAGGATCTGACAAGATAAAACTGCTGTTTCCCAACTATTTCCATTTCAATCTTCACATAAGCAATCAGAGTTCTGTATAATACCTATCTGGGGCCGTAAAGACCTCTGATGTCAGCTCTTTCCATTTCCCACTAGACCAATGTGATGGATAAGAATGTGTACTGTCTCCTTTGTTGTCCTTTTTGAGTGAAGTTTTAACATCACTATTTGTGTTGCTAAGTACAATGATGAATTATTCACCTAGGAATCTGAAAATAGAGTTTCATATCTACTGATAAGGTGTATATGCGTGTGTGTGTGTGTGTGTGTATATAAATGGGCAAGTTCAGCTATGAATTCTATTACACTTCAGAGAGAACAAATTCAAAGACAGATCAGTGAGGGAAAAAAGAAAAGTCTTTTAATAACCCAGTCTTCATTTAACTGATCTGTAAGACAGTCAGACTTCAATGTGTTTCTCAAAGAACCTTAAGAATTAGCTAAAAAATTCATAATCAAATAATAATTCACATTTACATTGTTATCTTAAAATACATCTGAGTAATGTTTATATATAGGTGAAAGCTATCATGAGAATATAAATTCCAGTTATGGAAAAATAGAGTTAGATTTCAGGGCATATGAATTGTTTTATGCTGTATCTAGCATGTATATTGACATAACCTAGCTCTTCTACATGGAAGCTTCAAAGCTTATAAAAATATATTTGTAAATTTCTAACTATCTAATCATAATAAAGGTCCATCTAGTCAAAGCTATGGTTTTTCCAGTAGTTATGTATGGATGTGAGAGTTGGACTATAAAGAAATCTGAGCATCAAAGAATTGATGCTTTTGAACTGTGGTGTTGGAGAAAACTGTTGAGAGTCCCTTGGACTGCAAGGAGATCCAAGCAGTCAATCCTAAAGGAAACCAGTCCTGAATATTCATTGGAAAGACTGATGCTGAAGCTGAAACTCCAATACTTTGGCCACCTGATGTGAAGAATCGACTCATTGGGAAAGACCCTGATGCTGGGAAAGATTGACAGTGGGAGGAGAAGGGGACAACAGAGGATGAGACGGTTGGGCGGCATCACCGATGCAATGAACATGAGTTTGAGCATGCTCTGGGAGTTGGTAATGGAGAGGAAAGCCTGGCGTGCTGCGGTCCATGGGATTACAGAGTCAGACACGACTGAGCGACTTAACTGAACTGAACTGAAAAATGTCTGAATGATAAGGTAATAATAGTGGTAATGCTGTTGCTGATACTAATGATGCTAACTCATGTTTACTGAGTTCTTAGTTATTCAATCTTTCACTTGAGCAAAATACCTCATTTAACATTCAACGGAGTTTTGTATGTATACATAAAATGTGTATCATTTTTATTTTCTGAGTTATATAGACTGATATTTAAAGAGACAAATTTTCATGCAACTCATATGAGGCAGCAGTATAATTCAAAGTCAGTGTTGTCTGACTCAAGAGACAATGATTTAAACTCAACTTCAATTACAGCTTTTAAAAATAAGACACAAGGACATGCCTATTCATAAATCATTTGTGGTATATCCTCACATGGAAAAAATGTCTTACTAATGAATTAATATGAATGACTGAAAAGTTATCATAAAGAAATAGACAAAAACACAATTATACTTGGATGTTAACATCTCTTTCCCAGTAATTGATTGGACAACAAGACAACTATGTATATAGAACTCAACAGAAGCAACTAACTTAACTTAATTGACTGTGACATACAGCATTTAACTCTAGAATATGACCCATTTTTAAGTAAATAGAAAACACTTATCAAGACAGATCATACATTAGGCCATAATATGTTTCAATAAATGTCAGAAGTTTGCAGTCTCACAGAGTACATGATCTGAAAGAAGACAATTAAATTTCAAATCAATAATCACAATGAGAAAATCTCATATATATTTGGAAATGAAATTGTACATTCCAAATAATCCATAGCTCAATAAAGAGATTACAAGGGAAATAAAAATCAAAACACACAAATATCAAAATATCAAAAACACTGCTTATAATACTTAGTGAAAATTTACAACTAAAGATAGTAAGAATGAAATTTAGAACTTTAAATGCTAATATGAGATAAAAAAATATTTTTAAAATTAATGATCTGAACTTTTCCCCACAAATGCTAGAAATTACCAAATTGCCGCAATTAAACAGGAGGAAATAAAAATAAGAATAACAAAGGAAAAATATCACTGAAATAGAAAACAAACTGTAAAGAAAACTAAATAGTCAAGCAATGGATCTTTGAGAAGATCAGTAATACTGATTATAACCCCAGGAATAATAAAGAAAGGAGAGGAAAGACAAATTGCCAATATCAGAAATTAAAATGATTATAACTGTACAGAGCCTAAAAATACTGATTAAAAACTTAAGGGAAATGTAAAGAAATTTATGCAGAGAAATTGAAAAGCTAGATGAAATGGAACAATAAGTAAAAAAAAAAAAAAAAAGAACACAATATACCAAAATTGACTGGTGAAAAATTTAAAAATATGAAGAACTATATATTTTTTAAAGAAATTGGATTCAGAACTTTTAAAAAAGGAAAATTCCTTGCGAGGAAAATTCTAGACCTAGATGTTTTTGTTGATGAAGTTTATAAATATTCCTTATTAATTTTGTAATGAAGGTGAGAATGATATGTGTAATTGGTGCTTATTTTGAAGGCAAGAACCATACCTAGGAAAATTTTAGGCTATCATATACACAGGAAAATGGAAAATACATAAAATCCAGGGAATTTATAGTGCTCAAAGGAAAATTTAAAAACAACATTCAATACTGGGCATATTTTGAGATTTCAGAACAATTGTATGCTCACTGCCAAGCTACAAACATACAGAAATGTTTTCTCTTGTATTTCATATGTATAAATCATGTTTATGTGTGTGATGAGAAGCTCTGTTCTTAAATAAAAGAAAGAAAGAGTATAAATTTTGGTAGAAAAAATCTACAGCTATTTAATGTACATATGTTAATATGTGAATGCATATATGGATGAATATAAATGTTATTTCCATGTAACAAATATTTCTTAGTGAAACAATTCAAGTTCTTAAATTAGAAACAGAACAAGATCTAGGCAACTAACGATTTTTTTTTCCTGCAACAAAATGATTTAGCAACTTTCACTGTTGTTCTTCTAAGTCACGTATTAAGTATATGTACCTTCACATTACAATTTCAAGAAACAATATTTTATTTTTAAAATGTAGAAAAATGTTATCCTATATTTATTCGTGCAAATTGATTATTGAAGGTAATTCTGCCCCAAATCATGAAATCGTTTAAACAGCCACTACACTTAAATATCTTTTTTTTTAATTTCAGATCTAATTTTTTTTCTGTCTCTGAATTTAGTACATGTGGCAACTGATAATGATTGATGGTGAAAAGCAAACATGCTATGTTTTCATTATTACTATTTTGTACTGTATTTTTAAAGGATTAGCAAGGAGTTTAACTTTGCTGAAAAGAAAGCTATAAAGATTTTATTTTAAAACAAGACAATAAAAAGGGATTCTTTTTATTGCAAACAGACTTTATTAGCCACTCACTTTTACTCATTTTTGAAAGAATGAGAAGTGACTAGCTTTACTCAATATTCTTTTGTTTCATCAAGAATGATAATGGTTTGTATAATTTCTGCTTCATGCTTGAGCAGTGATAATCAGGCATTATGTTTTTTCACTATTCAGAATAAAATCACTTTTCTATGAAATCCTTCAATATCTAGTTAAGATGGAATGTTTTCCTTTGACAGATACCTTTATATGGGCTTTTTCTGAATTGTCTTTCAGAAAGCATGGTCCTCACAACCCCTTTTGGAACCACAGTAAGTATACCACACACCTGCTTTTGAGTGTGTGTGTGTGTCTTCATTTTGCAAATTTAGTTCTACAAGGCAGTTTGTGTCTGTGTCCAACATGGAAGTTACTGGGGGCAGGAGGAGAGAAGAATTTCATGAATCATCTTGCCTGCTGCCAGTTTACAATTATAACAATCATTGGTTTCTGTGACTCTGTGTGTGTGTGTGTGTGTGTGTGTGTGTGTGTGTGTGTACTGGTCACTCAGTCATGTCCAACTCTTTGCAAAACCATGTACTGTAGCCCACCAGGTTCCTCTGTCCATGGAGTTCTACAGGCAAGAACACTGGACTGGGTTGCCATTCCCTTCTCTAAAGGATCTTCCCTACCCAGGGGTCGAACCTGATCTCCCACACTGCAGGCAGATTTTTACCACCTGAACCACCAGGGATGCCCCTCTGTGACTATAGGAACAACCAAAAAGGCAGCAGTGAGATATGTTCAGTCTAGACAGGTCTCAAATGTCCAGAATGAAGTGTCTCCAATTCCAGAATGGTATCAAGAGTGTGAATGACTCTGGGAGAGATCAAAGAGAAGAACCATTCACAGTAACATTGTTTTATAGGTTACCAACATCTGGAAGGCATTACAACCCTCAGAAACCCCTACGTCACTGCTGAGGCATTTTGATCACAGTAATTACATAACTGATTTTATCAGGTGACTTGATCATTCCTGTAGACAGTGTCTTGTCTTTCTGTGTTCATTTATGTGACTCCATTCCATTAATAAGGAGCAGAAAGTTGCCTGAGAATACATTCAGAAGATTTTATTTTATAGATGAAAGGACATTCAATTTTTATCATATGAAATTTTTGTATATATATATCCCTTCAATGAAAGTACTTTAGGCATCTTTCATTTCAGAATCATTGCTGTAACTACGGGTTGGTGAACAGAACTGAAGTGTTGTCATTTGCCACAAGAACAATCTTTGATTATGCTTTGCAAATTATATTAAAATAACAACAAAAAACAATAAAATCTATGAAATGGTAATTTTAATATGTTAACATTTCAGAGTTAATAGTTTCTTTTGCTTGGGCTTTTACAACTGCAGCCTTGAATTTCCTTGATGTGCTATTAAAAAAAAAAAATTACAGAAATGACTAGTGTCATCTGTTGGTGAAACTGAAAATTACAAGATATCTTAGAACTGTATTTCTTTAAAAAAATGTTTATCATTCTTGTACGTTCCATTGAAGAAGCATCTGTGGGGTTTTGAAGCTAATAACTCTTTTGTGCCTCGTTTTATCTTCTATTCTCAAAAAAAAAAAAAATAGTGCTCTTCTAGATTATAGTGGAGCAATGACAAAACTGTTTTGCAAAATGAATTTAAAAATAGGTTGCTTTAGATAAATGGACATTTGTTTATATATAGCAAATAATATACATCATATATATGTATATAGCAACTATAGATGCTGCTGTAGAACAAATTAATAATACCCGTGTCCTTTTCTGTTACTGCTATATTGATATGGTGAGGCTGCTTTGAATTTGGGCAAAGAAACATTAAGAATATTAAGTTTAGCATATGGGAGGAAGGAAGCTCATTCAATAATTTCTTTCAATTGAGTCTTATTTCCTCTTAGCCCCAAACAATCTATATCTCATCATTTCCCTTATTCCAAAAGTTCCTAAATGAGTGAAATGGCAGTGATTTCAAAATTACAAAGACAGTCACATCTCCAAGGAAACAATGCCCATTCTATAATTTCAAAAAGAGAACATGAGGGAAGATAAGGGGGAGGGAGAAGAGGTGAAAGAGGTATAACTAGAATGGGCCCCTTTTGATAGCCATGGAAATTATATCCTTGTCACTGCTTAAAGTGGTCTCCAGCCAGTATCATTAGCAATTAGTAGAGATTTTGTTGAAAAATGCAGAATCTCAAGTCACATTGATATCTGATGAGTAAGAGTTAACATTTTAATAAAATCATCAGGTAATTCATAAGAATGTTATTGTTTGAAAATCATGGATCATTCCAGTTAACTTGTTAAAGTCTCACAATGCTATTAGGTACATATTATACTTTTATTCCCATTTTACTGATCAAGAAATAGATCCTCAGAATTACTCTTTACTTTCCCATATGTTTCAAATGCAGCAAGAATCTCCCAGCAAAGCAAAATTTAATTAGTGTACTTATCAGAAATGACATTTTCTAGAAATTTGTTTGCTAAACCAATCACTTTACCGTTTATGTGTGAACTTTTTTTTCTCCTATTAGACAAAATAGAGACTATTTATGCATCTCTAAAGCAAAACAAACTAAAAAATAAAAATCAATTAAAAAAATAAAAAAATAATAATAAAAATAAAGCAGAATTATAAACAAAGCTCAGATGATTATGAACATAGTTTTGAAAGTTGTGTGAGATATGAAAAGTTCTTTTCATTGGGTAAGACTTTTTCATCCCTTGTGATTTATAGCAATGCTGGCTACCAAATAACATTAGTCCAATTGTAATAACCAGCACACTTCATACATTCCAAAATGCCACCTAGAAAACTAAACTACCTCAGTAAAATCCACTGTACTAGAAGATACTGACATCTTTTTACTTGGAAAAAGTCCACCATTCTAAATCAACATACAGCAAAGAATGGGTACTAAGAATCTCTATTTAGAAGAGAGTATACTTTTCATTAGTCTGAACTAATAAATCCCTAAAATATAGGGATATGTTTGTGTGTGTGTGTGTGGACATGTGTATTTATACCTCACCTCATTTCAAAAAGATTGAAGGATGTGACACTAATGTATTTTTTTTATCCTTTTATATATTTCCAAAGCTGGTGTGTAAAGAGGTCAGCATAATCATTTTCTTTAAGTAAGAGATTAAATCTTTTTAAAGGCTGTGTGTGTCTAAATCCCATAATTAGCATTATTCTAAATGCATTATAGGAGTATATTATATACAGAAGTTATAGTAATTAAAATTATGGAAAATCAATTGATTTTATTCCCATTCAGCCATTTAGTCATTCAGTCAGTCAAAATATAATTAGATACTTATGTGGTCATAAATAATCCAGGAAATACTCATGAAGCTTAGATTTTATTGGGAGGAGAAAAGGAAATAAAGGCACACACAGAGAATAAAATCATCAAATAAACACATAAAAGTATAATCAATGCTAAGGAGACCATTGAAATAAAGCTAGGATGAAGAACAACCTGGTTGCTACTTTAGTCAATTAGAAGAATCACTTTTAATTATACAGCACATAAGATGATATCTGCATATTAAGAAGCTAATTGATGCATGAAAATATGAAGAAAAACCCATCAGGCAGAGAAAACAGTTTGTGTAGTAGTCCTGAAAGGAAGAAGCCCAGTATGGCATGAATTTGGTGGAGGTAAGGGCCACCCTGGAGGTTACTTTTAAAAAGCATTCATTCTTGAAAACCTAGCATCCCATATCATTCATCACATACTATGTTCTCTGGTTTGTTTGTTTGTTTTCAATCATCAAGTTTAATGATAAATACATGCCCAATTGCTGCCTCAAAAAAGTCATGGCCTGATGGACAACAGTCTATTTTACAATAAATAGAGAACGAGGACCCCTCCTCCTGTTACTTTCACTGCTTTGAGTTCTGATGCAGAACCTGCTGAGAGATTTACCCAGTTGTCAGCCTCTTGCAATCACACAGTAATGACTCTCCGTGGTGTCTGACAACAATCAAGCCCCTTATCTTCAGATAACTCACAAGATAAAGCCTGTGACTGCAGCATCAAGCCAGACTAATGTGCCTCTCTCACTCTATGAGAACACATGCCTTTGGATATAGCTTTAGATGGTTACACTGGTGGTGACAATAAATAGATGTATTACATTGTCTGCCTAAGTGCACAGATACACAAATAGATAAATTCAGTGGGGAGAAAAGCAGGCCTTGGGATATCAGCACCTCATCCCTGGGAAAGCTGATTGCTAGAGCCTTGACAGAAGGAACCTATTTACTTGTAACAAGGACCATGCCAGGCTGATTTGACAACTCCTGGAGTAAATATTTTAAAACCATAAGGGAAGAAGAAATTACTTAACCTCAAGTCCTTGTAAACCAAGGAAAGCTTGTCATACGACGTTTTCCCTTCTGTGACTTTATGTTGTAGTTCCCCTAAAGCCATAACTATTAACTGAATTTGATGGATTTATTATTTATATTCTATTCTGAGGAAGAAGAAATAGTGGTGGGGGGTGGGAGTGGGAACAGAGAACTACACAGCATGCTCATTAAGAGGTAGCTTTTTCTAACTGTTTCCTAAATGGAATTTCTGCCTCATCTGACCTCTATTTTGTTACCTCCTCTATTTGCTAGAAAAAGGTTGAGGGTTTAGCATGATGCTTTAACTGTGATGATTCTGCTATACAGAAAAAGTTAAAATGTCTTTAGCTGAGGAATAGAGAAGAGATTCACTAAAGGTTTCTTGCCGTGCAAATATCGAAATGTCTCACCCTATTCTCCCCCATCTTCTTGTAGAAAAAAGAACAATCTCAAACTTTCACCTCTAAAAATTGCCCTGTGTTTTAAAATCCCACTGAAATGATTAGTTGACTCTCTTGCCCAGGGTCAGTTCAGAAAGGCTGCTATCTAAATAATAATACAGTTCAGACTCACTGTACTTAGAAAGGAAACAGT
The DNA here is from genome assembly GCA_006408695.1 of Aepyceros melampus. Lineage (NCBI taxonomy): Eukaryota > Metazoa > Chordata > Mammalia > Artiodactyla > Bovidae > Aepyceros > Aepyceros melampus. The sequence continues at coordinate 163,898 of SJXQ01002875.1, forward strand.
TACAGGATTTACCCTTTGCTCCCTGCAGTGATCCTGAGATAAATCTTTCCCCAAGAAGTCAAGCTGTTGTTAAAAGCATGTCACCATTTTGGCCAGCTTGAGAGTTTCACAGCTTAGGGTCAGAGTTAAATATTACAGTAGTTTGTAGTCAAACATAGAGCAAGAGAAGATATGAGGGAAAACAGTTCCTGAACCCTGTACCTCATCAAAGTCAACATCTTAGGTGCTGCAGAAACATTTTGGGGTTGACCAGGTATGTTCATCTTTCTCAGATAAGAGCCACCTGTACCCAGCTCCTCCAGCAGCCATGAGCCACCTTTGGGAACAAGAGTTGTTCAGCCTGGTTCCACCAATCAGATTATTTTTCCTAGGAATTTGGAACTGGAGCAAGTTAGTCTTAAATCTATGCAGACAACTTTGAATGGGGTACAAGTAAGATCAGGCATAATGATGGCCACTCACATAGAAAAAAAAATAGAGTTCTACATAGAGAAAATTTTAATAAAGTTCACATTGAGAAAAGCAAATACCTCTCTGTTATCTTTGCCCTTGATTCCATGCAATTTCCTTTATTAGCTTAACCAAGTTTGAAAACGTTTTATAATTGGAAACTAATTTTACCTAAAAGGCACTACTCCAATAATTATGCCACAGAACTTATTTTCTCAATTCCACATACTGCTATTTACTTGAAGAAAGTGCATGTATTGAAATATTAAATATTAGTCATAGTATCTTTCAAAGTCAACAAACCATGCTATCAAGTTTCATCTAATCATCTAGAATTTATAAGGCTCTGATAGTTTAGTGGGAATAGAGAGATTAATAAGGTGTCCCTGAACTTCTAAATGAGTGGACAGGGCTCCTTATCACTACATTTCTATAATACATTTATGTCCAACAACAACTATTCAAGTGGAATGAGAAAGTAATCTATAGTCAATGTACAGATCATATTAGTCATTATTTTAACTGGTACATTCAGACACACTCAGAGTCAGAGAAACACCCCAGGAGTTTTCAAGACTGTAATAAACCAAGTTCCCTGAGAAGAGACTGAAGTAAAAAAATGTGATAAGCTCTTCTACTTATATAGACCTGTCCTTGGAGAAATCCAATTTCAAATGCTTGGGGGATCTATCCAAAGAAAACAGTCCAATAACATACCAGGAAATCTATAAATCCAAGATGTTAAATGTCAACGTACTGTTAGTTGGATAGAAAAGCTTGGCAATTGATCTCTAGAGGCAACAGTTGAATGTGTTGGAAAATGATTATGGAGTGAGGTTGTTAATCAAACTTATTTGGCAAGAGATGCATTAGATAAGCTAAGGAGCTGACGACCGAAATTTTCAGAGCACAAGGATACACTCAGGTTTCTTAGCTTTCATATTTGGGGCACAGGGAGTCTAGTCCACAAAAAAAAAAAAAAAAAATTAAAAGACTTCGAATGTGTGAACCTAGCATACTATGGTGGTAATAGAAATTTGCTTAGAGAAATGACTAAAGGAAACTAAATTGTAATTTCAGTACTCCTGGAGATGTTTTAGTTGGCACCAGTCTACATCATAGACTGTACCCAGACCTCTGCAAACCAATAACTATTCTTGGTTCACAAGACAGAATCCTCAGGCCAGCATTCAAATTCCATCTCCACCACTCACAGACCATGTAGCTTTGGAGAAAGCACTTAACTTCTTTGAGCTTGCTTCTTTACCTGTAAAAGAGGAAAAAGAAAAAAAAAAATCACAGTAAAAATGCCAAGAAAGATGATTATATTTCTCAAGGATATTTTGGACATCAAGCTAGCTAGCATATTTAGCCTCTTGTCACACTGATTTCATCTTTAATCATTACCGTAAACATATACCCCCTTTTTTTTTTTATCACTAATCCAGCCTGTTTTCCATACTCATGGACACTTAACCTGCTTCCTCCCATACCAAATCATTCCATGCTCTGAAACAAACACCGATGCCTTTCTTTTCAAATGTAGTTCACAAAATTTATTATAATAATAACATGCTATTTTTAAATAAAATGAATATATGCCCATCGTAGAAAAAGTTTAAAAATACAAAAAATATTAAAAAATCAATAATCTACAAACATATCTACTATTAATATTTTGATTTTTTTTTCCCTTATTTTAACTCAGGAAACAAAGTTGAAGCTTTGGGAAGCTGTTAATATATTGCCATCTTCTTCCCTACCTTTCCTGGTGTCTCAGTGGTAAAGAATCTGCCTGCTAATACAGGAGATGTGGGTTCAATCCCTGGGTCAGGAAGATCCCCTGGAGGGGGGCACGGCAACTGACTTCAGCATTCTTGCCTGAGAAACCCCATGGACAGAGGAGCCTGGTGGCTACAGTCCATGGGGTTGCAGAAGAGTCAGACACAGCTCAGTGACTAAATAGCAAACATTCTTCCTTATGTATTTTAGGAAGTTTTAAAAAGTCATGTAATTTAGTTTCCAAGAAGACATATATATCTTGCATATATTTTTTCTGTCTGTTTCTCTTTTTTCTTCTTTTATTGAGATATAATGAGATACTTTTGCCTGGAAACTCCCATGGATGGAGGAGCCTGGTGGGCTGCAGTCCATGGGGTTGCTGAGGGTCGGACACGACTGAGCGACTTCACTTTCACTTTTCACTTTCCTGCATTGGAGAAGGAAATGGCAACCCACTCCATTGTTCTTGCCTGGAGAATCCCAGGGACAGGGGAGCCTGGTGGGCTGCCATCTATGGGGTCACACAGAGTCGGACACGACTGAAGCGACTTAGCAGCAGCAGCAGTAATGAAAATATAACATTGTGTGTTTCAGATACACAACATTATATGTTGTGTATAATGATCCCCACAATAAGCTGACATCCATTACACCTAGTTACAAAATGTTTCTTTCTTGTGATGGGAATTTTTAAGATCTCTTCTCTTAGCAACTTAAAATATACACTACAGATTTGTTCACTGTAGTCATCACGTTGTGCATTACACAAGAGCCTTTAATGTAAAACTTAACAGTTCCCTTGATAGCTTCACATAATGTCCTCTCCCCTCTTCCCTCATTTAAAGAAAGCTTTGGTTTGAGAACAAGATGTTATTTTTTCTTTTCTCTTCCTTTGTTAGACCCAGAAGAAAGTTGGAATTTTCCTTCCTCCCACTCTTGTTCATGAAAAGCTAGGCATGTTTTAACTCTTCTGAGCTTCTAAATTAATAAAATACGTCTTGAGGGTGGGGATGATTCAGTTAGGTAATGCATATAAAATAATCTGATTATTCCTTTGCCCCTCCCCTTGATTGTCTAACTCTTGTCTGAAACTGAGCCCTGCAGAAGGCATCAGCTGGGCTCCCTGTCCTCAGGTTTCTGGGTGGGTGTGGTAGGTCTAGCATCTCCCTGCCTCACCACTTCCCTGGCATAATTCCATTTCTTTCTGGCTAGAGTTTTTGTCAGGTACCCCTTTTCACAATCTTCATCTGGACTCTGATGAGATTGCCCCACCCCTTCAAGCCTCGGGTGGTAACAGTTTCTCAATTTTGCTACATTTTGGGCACCTCACCAACCACCAATGATTCCTTTGACCCTGTCCATACTCTGTAAAATTGTCCTTCATTAAATTCTGTCGGTTAAACCCTTTTAATTAAGCCATCTTTTTTCTGCCAGAGTGCTGACTGGTGCACAGAGGATTTAGTGCCTGTCAGTAGCCAGCATTTCAGAAATATTGGCTTTTTATGTGTGACAAAGTAATATATAGGATGATGAAATAATTATTCATTTATTATTATTCTTAATCAGTGTCTGTATATATCATACCTGAAAAAACCTTAAATCAGTAAATGTTCCTCTCTTCCAAGATTTCCATAGACAAAGAGCTTTTTAAGACACAACAGAAAGACGCTATTTTTAGTTTGTCAGTAAACAGAGTAGTCAAAAGGAAACATCAAGGTTTTTTTTTTTTTTTCCAAACTGAATTTGTCATTTTCAATCTTGTTTTGACTGATGGATTTTCTGTTTTGTTTTGTTAAGCTAAATAGTCAGCCATGTGGTCTTTTTATTTTATTCTTGTTTCTGATGGAAACAATTTTAGTTGAAAGGACCCCTCAAATTGCAAGTGGTGGATTCAAAGCAGTTTAAAATTCAACAGAAATAAAGTGGGGTTTTGAATCTGGATTATGAGAGCTGAAAGGCATTGGTTAGGATCCGATCACTCTCCTTCATAACACTTGTGCCTTCCGATGAGAGAGCCGTTATCTTTCTTAGACAATCATCAGTTAAATGAAAATAACAATGTATAGTCCAAATGACTTGAGTTGTGAATATCAGTGGAGTTAAAGTAGGTTCAGAGAAGTCCATTTAGTGCTAGGTGATTCAGTTACAAGCATTAACTGAGTACCCATGATAGACCAGACACGGTGCAAGCATTTCAGTATAAAGAGTGAGCACAAGGCCCATTGGTGATGAGTAGTGTGGAAATGAGGATTGGCATGGGGGGAAATGAAGTAAACAATGCACACTACTTTTGTAGTGCTGCCTTCAAAACTGCAAAAAAAACTTCAAAACAAACAAACAAACAAACCCCACAAACTGGGCATTTTACACACAATTCTGGAGGATAGAAGTCCAAGGTCAAGGTTGATTCCCTCTGAGGTCATGAGGGAAGGATGTGTTCCAGACCCTCTCCCTAGCTTTAGATGGTCTTCTCTGTCTGTTCACATTGTCTTCCCTCTGAGTGGGTGTGTTCAAATTTTCCCTTTCTGTTGTGACACCAGTATCCAATAACTCAGTGATGTCTGTTTAACTTATTTACCTCTGTAAAGACTGTTTCCACACAGGATCACATTCCAAGATTCTGGGGGTTGGGACATCAACATATATAAAGGGAATTAAGGGTAGAATTCAAGCTAAAACATAATGAAAATAGTTACAATACTCTATGGTCGAGGAAAGCACAGGGCACTTTGAGAGCATAAAGATGTCTACCTGAAATGTTAAACCTCTGTCTTAAGCCTCATTTTCTAATTTCTCCCTGTATTTAATTAGCTCTAAATCATTTTGTGTTTTCTCAATATCCAGGGCTCGCTTGTATTAACCTAACGAAAATACGTCTATTCATTAACCTCCAAGTCATTAGATTCCCCTCTTTTCAAGTGTTTCAGAGGGACTGAGCCCAGGACTCAAGCCTCAGTTAAGGCTCTAACTAGCTAGGTGACCTTGGGCAAATGAGTTAACTGCTCTGGACCTCTGTTTTTCTACCAGTGAATCGAGGGATCAGGTGGTGAGCTGATGAAAATATCTTTTAGCCCCTATATTCTGAGAGTCTAAATAATGTATGGATACTGCCACGCACTAACAGAAGTTCCTTCCTTTTTGAAGAGTTCAGCTCTGCTAAATTGGATAATAAATTTACCAAATTCTCTATAAAAAAGCACAGGTTGTACTGAACAGTTAATTGATTCATTTTGAGATAAAAAGTTAATATGAAACTCTTACTCTTCTGGGAGGATATTGGTTTCTACTTTCAATGTAATGGCTCTGGCTAAGTGAAAAATGGCAGTGCAGCAGTAAAGAATCCACCTGATGGTGCAGGAGATACAAGAGACATGGGTTCAATCCTTGGGTTGGGAAGATCCCCTGGAGGAGGAAATGGCAACCTGCTCCAGTATTGCCTGGAAAATCCCATGGATAGAGGAGCCTGGCGGGCTACAGTCCATGGGATTGCAAAGGGTCAGACACTATTGAGCAACTGAGCACATGTGAACTTAGTCACCTTATTTATGGTCTTCAGACCATCTACCAAGTTAATTGGATACTTTAGTCAGAAATTGTATCTCCCAGAACTGTCTGGTTCTTTGCTTTGATTTTGCACTTTATAGTGTATAGTTGTTCTTCAAGAATTTGCCTCTGTAGCATAACAATTATATTGAGCTGAAGGCATTACAGATTCAACTGATGCAGGAATATGCTTTCTCTGCACTCCCCTTATCTTCCTAATAGCAGAACCTTCCAGAAAATTCAACTGTCATAAATAAACCCCGCTTTAAGGAAGGATTTCTGTGCAGGGAGAAAGAGTGACTATTGTCACTAGAGATGAAAAATTGCACAAACAGAGCTTATTAAAACAAACCTTGTCTTCCATTAGTTTTCCCCATATATTCCTCAGTCATTGTCAGCCATTTATTTTCCTTTAAAATTCTAGCTGTCTCCCTTTCTTAAACCAGTATATAAGCCCCAAATTCTAACTGCTTCTTTAACTCATATTTTCTTTCTTATTCACAGGTCTATATAAGTGAATAAACTTGGTCTTTTCTCTTGCTAATCTGTCTTCTGTCACTTCAATTTGCAGACTGCTGTCAACTGAAAAAAGAAATGCACAAGCTGAAAGTTGAGAATTATGTTTTATTTGATGGACAAAACTGAAGACTTAAAGCCCAGGACACAGCCTCTCAGACAGCTCTGAAGACTGCTCCAAAGAAGCAATGGAGGAATCAAGACACACATATATATATAAGGTTTTGCAACAAAAAGCAGACAGAAGTTCAAAAGATTGCTGTTAATTTGAGAAAACAGATATCTCAAGTTAAAGAATCTTGTGCTTTATTATATATGAGACAATGCAAGAGTCAGGACTCATTGAAATCATCCCTTTGGTATGTACCTCAGCTATCTGGGGCCAGTATTCTGTGCCCTCTCATCCTGAGTCTCCATAGAATTGCGGGGGGAAGATGGGTGGAGGAGTCCCTGGAGGGGTTGACTGCTAGATGGTGGGAATCCTGTTTCTATCTTGAGTTTCTTCAGGTCTCACCATCAGAGTGGCTGTAATGTGATGTCTTGATGGCTGCAACATCCTTTGTTTACTGATGTGGCAGGCAACATTTTTTGTTTTTTCATTGACATCTCCAATCAATAAGAGGGTAAAGGTAAAATTTTTCTCCTCAATGTTCTCTACATCAGACTGACAATTTAGAAAGTATTTCACTAGTAAACACAGGTAGGAGAGAGTTGAAAAGTCAAGTTTTTCAAAGTAAAAGGAAGACAGTCCTCAGATAGGTTGTTTGAAGGACAGTTATAGAAAAAAGAAATATTGCCTGTCTTAGTGAAACCAGGGTGGGTCATGCACATCCCAGCATGCTCTATTTTAGCCACAACTTTGAGATGTTCCCTGAAGGGATGCTGCTGCTGTGGGGCTACACTGATAGAAAATCAGCATTTTCAGTGTAGTAGGGCTGTGCTTTCTTGGGAAGCATTCCTTTCTGGTGATAATTCCACACATCACGCTGAAATATATGTTACCATTCCTAGTGGATTCAGTGATACAGGTGTTAAAATGGCCCCCGGCTGAGAGTCAGCATGATGTCCTTAGGAACACAAGTAACAATTCCAGATTGTGCCAGCTTATACCAAACTGTGCATTTGGCAAATCCACTCCCTGTAAGAAGTTAAAGAAGCATAGAGGAAATATGACTGCCTGATGAAAACTCTAGAGTAATCCATAGCAACTTTCTTATAGAAAGTGTATGGAATACTTTTGTAAATTTAACAGCATGCTTGGGACCCCTGAGTAGTTAAATCGTAATACAAAGATGGTTACCATGGAGACGCACTAATCAAGTGGCACCCAGATGGCAAAAAGGTGTTTTCTAGTCCTGGTTCTTTCATTTGCCAGGTGCACTTACTGAGACTTGAGAGATTTCAGTGGGGGCCAGGCAGGAGGTGTTCTGTCTAATTTGCCCCAAGACTCTTTTCAGATGCCAGCTCTTCATTTGTCCATTCACTCCACAGCTATTTCTTCAAAATCAAGCACTGTGCTAGGCATAGAAGATAGATAAGTGACCACAACAGACCCAGTTTCTGACATCATGAAACTTTTCATATGTTGGGGAACTAGGAAGTGTGCCTGGAACATGGAGTAGAATGTGGAATAGGTGCAAGCATGCAGAAATCTTAAAAATGCAGACCCACAATGCTGGACACCAGATTAAATTTCACATGGAAGTCGATAGGGATCTATTTAAGGAATTTAAACACAAAGAAGCCTGATTTTGTTTTACCTTTCGAAAAAACATTACAGCAAGCTTTATGAAGGGTCTGAGCCACCAAGGAAACTCGGATATGACTGAATGACGAGCACACTTTACGAAGGGTAGATTCATGAACAAGGCAAAATCAATATTTTTAAGCAGACAAAGTGATTTCTTCCCATGAAATTCAATTAATAATGGCATTTAAATTTCCTATGCCTTAATTTCCTTGCATATGAAATAACTCAGCTGCACTAAATCAGAGGTTGGCAAACTATTGAACTGGCTAAGAAGATTTATCAAAATTTTCCATAAGATACTATGGAGAAACTTTACAAACATTTTGGCCAACCCAGTGTGTAGCTCTCAGGCAAAATTTAGTAGGCTATCTGTTTATATGAATGAAAGTTTATTGGAAGATGTCAAGTTAATTCATTTTGCTTGGTCTGGATCTACTTTTGTGCTACAATGGAAGAGCTGAATAGTGGCAGCAGAGGCTATATGGCCCACCAGACCTAAAATATCTGGCCTTGACAGAAAATAAATAAATAAAATTGCAAACTCTATGCTAGATAGGTTTCTTCCAGTCATAATATTATTTGAGCCTAATCAAATACTTGACTAAACACCTATAACAACTTTTCCCTTTCTTTCACATGTATGTGCTTTTTTTTTTTTTTTTGGAAAGTCACTCAGCCTTGTCCAACTCTTTGTGACCCCCTGTAGGGACCCCATGTATGGACCCTATACAGTCTATGGAATTCTCCAGGCCAGAATACTGGAGTGGGTAGCCTTTTCCTTTTCCAAGAGATCTTCCCAACCCAGGGATCGAACCCAGGTCTCCCTCATTGCATTCAGATTCTTTACCAGCTGAGCCACAAGAGAAGCCCAAGAATATTGGAGTGGGTAGCCTATCTCTTCTCCAGTGGATCTTCCTGACCTAGGAATTGAACTGGGCTCTTCTGCATTGCAGGCGGATTCTTTACCAACTGACCTATCCGGGAAGCCCTATGTGCTACTTTTAAATTAATACATAAATACATATAATGATATCTGATTTTCAGATAATTGAATATATTGGTTAACTGAGACCTACACCTGCTCAAGATATGTAAAATTTTAAATACTTAGAGACCTAAAAATATATTAAATCTTAAATCTTAACTAAGTAAATTTAATATTCTAGGACACAGACTTTTTGAGGGGAGGTAAAATAATGAATACTCATATAAAGTACTGGAAAGTAAATTATGTAAGATAAGGGACTGAACATAATGTCAGGAGATGGCTATCTCAGAAGTGCTTTACTAAATCAATCCCTGATGTTGCCTTTTCCAATTATCATTCTTTTAACTTCTAAACATGTTGATCTTTTAATTATTCTTACATCAAATGTGATGACCTATACGGAACCACAGAAGGACAGCAAAATTGATCAGAGGCTTCATCTTCTCAGGGACTCACAGCTTATTGTTATTAATAATGGAAATACATCATATTTATGTAGCACCTTTCCTTGAAAGAACTCATTAGCATTTATTCTATCAAGTTTTTTTTTTAATTCTATGATTTGTACTTATATCAAACTTCTCTTAGAAATAAGGAGGGATAGACAATTTTTAGCTATGTTTTAATCTATGGTGAAATTAAAGTACAAAATAACCACTTGTTTTCATTTTATTTTTCTTTATTTTTGTCTTTTAGTGGCAGAAGTCATGTGTAGTACATCAGAAATCAGATATACTGGGGGACTTCTAGTATATACACCAAATCATTTAGACTGGGGAGCACCTCCCAATCTAGAATTGATATGACATTTCTCTTGATAAGTCATTGAAATAAGACATCAAATGCTGAGATTACAAAGTTAATTTCTGAAAATTAAAAAAAGGAAATGTCAATTACAACTAGAGCAGGAGAAAGGGACAAACTGGGAGATTAAGACTGATATACTGTATCTAAAATCCCTTTCATGAATCACAGTCTTGTCATGGCAAAGGGGCTTGCACAACTCAGTGAAGCTATGAGCCATGCCATGCAGGCCATCCAAGATAAATGAGTCATGTTCTGATGAAACATGTCCGCTGGAGGAAGAAATGGCAATGCACTCCAGTATTCTTGCCATGAGATCCCCAGTGACAGCATGAAAAGGAAGAAAGATATGACACTAGCTGAGCCTCCCAGGTCAGAAGGTGTCCAGCGTGATACTGGGGAAGAGCAGAGGGCAATTACTAATAGCTCCAGAAAGGGTGAAGCAGCTGGGCTAGCGAGGAAATGACACTCAGTTATGGATATGTCTGGTGGTGAGAGTAAGGTCTGATGCTATGAAGAACAATATCACATAGGAACCTGGAATATTAGGTCAGTGGATTAAATTGGGCATGGTCAAGCAAGAGATGACAAGAGTGAACATCGACTTCTTAGCAATCAGTGAACTAAAATGGATGGAAATGGGAGAATTTAATTCAGATGACCATTATATCTACTACTTTGGGGAAAACTCCTTAGAAGAAATGGAGTCAACAACAGAGTCTAAAAAGCAGTAGTTGGGTGCAACCTCAAAAATGACAGAATGATCTCAGTTTGTTTCCAAGGCAAACCATTGAACATCACAGTAATCCAAGTCTATGGCCCAACCACTAATGCCAAAGAAACTGAAGTTCACTGGTTTTATGAAGACCTACAAGACCTCCTAGAACTAATACCAAAAAAAAAAAAAAAAAGATGTCCTTTTCATCATAGGGGACTGGAATGTGAAAGTAGGAAATCAGTAGATACCCAGAATAACAGGCAAGTTTGGCCTTGGAGTATAAAATGAAGCAGAGCAAAGGCTAACAGAATTTGTCAAGAGAGCACATTGGTCATAGCAAATACTCTTTTCCAGCAACAGAAGAGACTACTTTACATACGGACATCACCCAATGGTCAATTATGAAAGCAGATTGATTATATTTTTTGCAGCCAAAGATGGAAAAGCTCTATACAAAATGAAATTAAGCAAAAACAAGACCTGGAGCTGACTGTGACTCATATCATGAGCTCCTTATTGCAAATATCAGAATTAAATTGAAGAGAGTAAGGAAAACAACTAGGGCTTTTAGAATGACCTAAATCAAATCCTTTATGATTATACAGTGGAGGTGACAAATAGATTCAAGGGGTTAGATCGGGTAGACAGAGTGCCTGAAAAACGATGGATGAAGGTTCATGACATTGTACAAGAGGCAGTGACCAAAACAACTCAAGGAAAAAGAAATGCAAGATGGCACAGTGGTTGTCTGAGGACTCTTTACAAATAGCTGAGGAAAGAAGAGAAGCAGAAGGCAAGGAGAAAGGGAAAGATATAACCAGCTGAACTCACAGTTCCAGAGAATAGCAAGGAGAGAAAAGAAGGCCTTCTTAAATGAACAACACAAACAGAGGAAAGCAATAAAATGGAAAAGATTAGAGATCTTTTCAAGGAAATTTGAGATATCAAGGGAACAGTTCATACAAGGATGGGCATGATAAAGGACAGAAAGAGTATGGACCTGACAAAAGCAGAAGAGATTAAGAAGGGATGGCAAGAAGACCAAGAAGAACTAAACAAAAAAGCTCTCAATGGTGCAGATAATCAAGATGGTGTCGCCACTCACCTAGAACCAAACATCCTAGGGTATGAAGTAAAATGGTCCTTAGGAAACATTACTACAAACAAAGCCTGTGGAGGTGATGGTATTCCAGTGGAGCCAGTTCAACTCCTAAAAGATGATGCTGTTACAATGCTGCACTCAATATGCCAGCAAATTTGGAAAATTCAGCAGTGGCCATAGGATTGGATAAGGTCAGTTTTCATTCCAATCCCAAAGAAGGGCAACATCAAAGAATGTTCAAACTACCATACAGCTGTGCTTGTTTCACTTGCTAGTAAGGTTATGCTCAAAATCCTTCAAGCTAGGCTTCAGCAGTATGTGAACCCAGAACTTCCAGATGTACAAGCTGGGTTTAAAAAAAGGTAGAGGAACCAGAACTCAAACTGGCACCACTCATTGGATCATAGAGAAAGCAATGGGATTCCAGAAAAAGCATCTACTTCTTCTTCATTGAGTAAGCTAAAGCCTTTGACTGTGTGGATCACAACAAACATGGAAAATTCTTAAAGAGGTGGGACTACCAAACCACCTTACCTCTCTCCTGAGGAACCTATATGTGGGTCAAGAAGCAACAGTTAGAACCTTACACAGAACAATTTGACTGGTTCAGAATTGGAAAAGGAGTACGACAAGGCAGTATATTGTCACCTTGCTTATTTAACTTAAATGGAGAGTACCTCTTGTGACATGCTGGACTGGATAAAGCAGAAGCTGGAATCAAGATTGCCAGGAGAAATATCTACAACCTCAGATAGGCAGATGATACCACTGTAATGGTAGAATGTAAAGAGAAATTAGAGAGCCTCTTGATGATGGTGGAAGAAGAGAGAGAAAAAAAGCTAGTTTAAAACTCAACAATCAGAAAACTGACATCATGGAATCCGATCCCATCACTTCGTGGCAAATAGAAGGGGAAAAAGTAGAAATAGTGACAGATTTGATTTTCTTGGGCTCCAAAATCACTGTGCATGGTGACTGACTGCCATTATGAAACTAAGACACTTGCTCCTTGGAATGAAAGCTATGACAAACCTAGACAGCGTATTAAAAAAAAAAGACTGCCAACAAAGGTCCGTATACTCACTCCTATGGTCTTTCTAGTAGTCTTGTATGGATACAAGAGTTGAACCATAAAGAAGGCAGAACACCAAAGGATTGATGCTTTCATGTTGTGCAGTTGGAGAAGCCTCTTGAGAGTCCTTTGATCCAAGGAGACCAAACCAGTCAATCCTAAAGGCAATCAACCCTGGATATTCATTGGAAGGACGATGCTGAAGCTGAATCTCCAATACTTTGCCCACTTGATGTGAAAAACCAACTCACTGGGAAAAATTGAAGGCAAAAGGAGAAAGCAGCAGCAGATGATGAAATGGTTAGATAGCATCACCAACTCAGTATCTATGAATTTGAACAAACTCCAGGAGAGAGTGGAGGACAGAGGAGCCTGGGGTGCTACAGTCCATAGGGTCACAAAGAGCTGGACATGAGTTAGCAACTAAATGGCAACAGCAATAATGAAATAGATAACTAAGAAAAACTTGCTATATGACACAGGGAACTCTACTCAGTACTCTATATTGACCTATATGAAATAGAATCCAGAAGATGTGAATATCTATATGTATAACTATCACTTTATTAAACACCTGAAAATAACACAACATTGTAAATAAACTAATCTCCAATAAAAATTACAAAGCATAAGAGAACCTAGAGTTAGTAATGGTCTGGAAGTAAAGGTCTGGGACATTGTGCTTAGTCCCTCAGTCGTGTCCGGCTTTTTGGGACCTCATGGATTGTAGTTCACCAGGCTCCTCTGTCCAAGGGGATTCCCCAGCAAGAATATTGGAGTGGATTGCCATGCTCTTCTCCAGGGGATCTTCCCAACCCAAGGATAGAACCATCTGAGCCACCAAGGAAGCCTGGATTAGAGTGGAGTGTGCCAGAAAAAACAGCCCAGGGCTGATGTCTGGCTAGTTCTTCCTGCTTAGCCTTCATATCATAGACAAATTGCAAGCCCTATCAACACCACTATGCTGAGGATGCTGTCATAGATAGCTGGGGGGACTCCCAGGAGAGGGGCTGCTGGTGGTAACTTCATCACAGGGAGACTTGGAGACCAGGTGACTTTTCCGAATTCTTTTGGCCCAGAGGGTTTAGTGTTTTTCCGGTGCACCTGGTTTGGGCTTCCCTGGTGGCTCAGCTGGTAAAGAATCCACCTGCAATGCAAGAGACCTGGGTTTGATCCTTGAGTTGGGAAGAGTCCCTGGAGAAGGGAAAGGCTATCCACTCCAGTATTCTGGCCTGGAGAATTCCATGGACTGTATAGTCCATGGGGTCACAAAGAGTCGGACATGACTGAGTGACTTCCACTTTCACTTTCTAACCAGTGCGAAGGGATACCTCATTGGAGTTTTCATTTGCTGTTCTGTAATACTGAAACATATGTAGCATCGTTTCATGTTCTTTAACAAAAAAATAGACTATGCATGAAACGGACCCCTTCAAATTGGCTTCCTAAAAGTCCATCCTGTTTCTTTTGTTTATTGATCCCCTACTCCAGGACATTTCTTGAGTGCAAGTGTGCTTTGCTGCCCCGCAGGCCTGAGAGTATGAAGTGGCCTTCGGCACCAGTTTCACAGTCGTTGTTACGGGAAATGTCCACAAGGCGGCAGCACTTCTTGTTGACTCTCTTGGATTAATTGGGCATCCAGAGCCCAGGCAAAAGGCCTGTTCCTGGGTTGTGGATTAGAGTGGAATGTGCCGGGGAAAACCAACCTGGGACTGGTGTCTGGCTAGTTCTTCCTGCTTAGCCTTCATATCACAGGCAGATAATAAGCCCTGCCAAGGCCACTCTGCTGAGGGTGCTGTCACAGACAGCTGGGGTGACTCCTAGGAAAGGGACTGCTAGTGGGAATCCCTGCCCAAAGAGACTCAGACCTGGTGATGACTGTTCAAAGCTCTTCCTGAACACAGGGTCCCCCGTGCTTTGCCTGATCTAGGCTTGCCTGAGCTCAACGGCCTGCCTGGATCTGGTGATTGGGGTCTGATGGACAGGGGACCAGGCCCTCCTAGGTGAGGGTGGCTCCTTTCCTGCAATCTGCTCCCCTGCTCTCTTAGCTCCATGCGAGTCCAGCTTTGGGACACAAGGCTGCTCAGGCTTCAGGGAGGTGATGCCAGACTTGGTTTCCAAGGCCTGACGGAGATATGGTAGGCATTTCTTTTCTGTTGAAGTATGATTTTTATTTCACATTGGAATCTATCTGATTTGCAAAGCTTTGTTTGTTTTAAGCATACAGCAACCTGATTCTGGTATACATATGCATGAATCTAGTCTTCTTTGGATTCTTTTTCCTTACATGCTATTGCAGTGTCTGGAGTGGGGTTCTCTGTGCTAAACAGTAGGTCCTCGGTTATTATCTAATTTAAATATATTACCATTTATCTGTTAATCCCAGCTTCTTAATTTTCCCTCCCACAGCCATGTTTCCCATTTCGTACCCATAAGTGTGTTTTCTAACCAATAAGTCTGTTTCATGAAGGAGTCCCTTTTTGTTGTTTTTAGATGCCCGGGATAAGTGATGTCATAGGCAATTTGTCATTTTCTGTCTGACTTCCTTAGTATGATCATGTCCAAGGCCATCCATGTTGCTGAAAAAGGCATTGTTTCTTGCTTTTAAATGGCTGAGGAATGTCCTATTGTATGTGTGTATATCGCATTGTTTTATCCGTCCCTCTGATGATGGACAGTTTGGATGCTTCCACGTCTTGGCTATTTTCAGGCAAGCTACATTGAAAGTCAGGGTGTGTGTGTTTCAGTTTAGGGTTTTCTCTACATACAGGCCCAAGAATGAGATTGCTGTATCATGTCTTTGCTCTAATTTCATTTTTCTTAAGGAAGCTGCATGCTGTACTCCACAGTGCCTATTCCAGTTTACATTTCCACAAACAGTGTATCAGGATCTCTTTTCCTCACACTCATCCCAGCATTTACTGTTGTAGAGTTTTTTGATGATGGTGAGTCTGATCAGTTTGGGTTGATAACCACCATTGTAGTCTTGCTTTGTATTTCTGTAAAAATTAATGATGATGATCTTTCCATGTGCTTGAGCATCTTTTCCTGTGCTTAACCATCTCTATGTGTTCTTTGCATAAATGTCTGCTTAGATCTTCGATCCACTTTTTGATCACGTTTGGGTTTTTTTTGGTATTCAGCTCCATAAGCTGTTTGTACATTTTTGAAATTAATGCCTTGTTTCATGTTTCAGTTGGAAATATTTTCTTCCATTCTGAGAGTGTCTTTCCTTTGTGTTTATAGTTTCCTTTGTTGTTGAAAAGCTTTTAAGTTTAGTTAGGCACCTGCGTGCATGCTAAGTTGCTTCAGTTCAGTTCAGTTGCTCAGTTGTGTCCGACTCTTTGTGACCCCATGAATCACAGCACGCCAGGCCTCCCTGTCCATCACCAACTCCTGGAGTTCACTCAGACTCACGTCCATCGAGTCCGTGATGCCATCCAGCCATCTCATCCTCGGTCGTCCCCTTCTCCTCCTGCCCCCAATACCTCCCAGCATCAGGGTCTTTCCAGTGAGTCAACTCTTTGCATGAGGTGGCCAAAGTACTGGAGCTTCAGCTTTAGCATCATTCCTTCCAAAGAAATCCCAGGGCTGATCTCCTTCAGAATGGACTGGATGGATCTCCTTTCAGAAGACTCTCAAGAGTCTTCTCCAACACCACAGTTCAAAAGCATCAATTCTTTGGCACTCAGCCTTCTTCACAGTCCAACTCTCACATCCATACATGACCACAGGAAAAACCATAGCCTTGACTAGACAGACCTTAGTCGGCAAAGTAATGTCTCTGCTTTTGAATATACTATCTAGGTTGGTCATAACTTTTCTTTCAAGGAGCAAGCGTATTTTAATTTCATGGCTGCCGTTACCATCTGCAGTGATTCTGGAGCCCAAGAAAATAGTCTGTCATTGTTTCTATTGTTTCCGCATCTATTTGCCATGAAGTGATGGGACCAGATACCATGATCTTTGTTTTAGTCCAAGGGACTCTCAAGAGTCTTCTCCAACACCACAGTTCAAAAGCATCAATTCTTCGGCACTCAGCCTTCTTCACAGTCCAACTCTCACATCCATACATGACTACTGGAAAAACCATAGCCTTGATTAGACGGACCTTAGTTGGCAAAGTAATATCTCTGCTTTTGAATATGCTATCTCTGTTGGTCATAACTTTTCTTCCAAGGAGTAAGTGTCTTTTAATTTCATGGCTGCAGTCACCATCTGCAGTGATTTTGGAGCCCAGAAAAACAAAGTCTGACACTGTTTCCACTGTTTCCCCATCTATTTCCCATGAAGTGATGGGGCCAGATGCCATGATCTTCATTTTCTGAATGTTGAGCTTTAAGCCAACTTTTTCACTCTCCTCTTTCACTTTCATCAAGAGGCTTTTTAGTTCCTCTTCACTTTCTGCCATAAGGGTGGTGTCATCTGCAAATCTGAGGTTATTGATATTTCTCCCGGCAATCTTGATTCCACCTTGTGTTTCGTCCTGTCCAGCATTTCTCATGATGTACTCTGCATATAAGTTAAATAAACAGGACCTCCAATAAATAAATAAATGTATATTAAAAATTATATGCAGGAAATTTTGAAAATTGTGAGAAGAAAATTATATTCTTCTCTAGATTGTGAAGGCAATCTGAAACTCTGTTATATGTGGTCCAAAATACAGAAGCTCAGGTATCATTTAAATCCCAGAACTCATATTCAATTAAAGAGGGAAATGCTGTTGAATTGATGAAAATGCCTTATGTCAGTAATGGTGAATAGCTAATTTGTTGTGAACCCCAGCATATAAAATATTTTATCATCTTTTATTACTTCTTTTCCTCCTTCCTTCCCTCAGTTTTTCATTTCATAATATTTTATATTCAATATAATCCAGATCTGTGATAGATGTTGAAATATCCATCCAGCATCTTGTACGGAGAAGTATAATTTAAAGGATAAGAAATAACATGAAAAGAATTTTAGCTGAAAAAAAAAAAAACCTGACAAAACAAATACTCTTATTGGGCAAGAACACTGATACAGATTTGTTTTCTATGATTCATTCAATTATTTAGTATACATTTACTCATAATTTAGATATCTTTAACATAGTACTAGATTTCCCCCCTCATTAGAGTCATTTTTTTCCTGTTTCTTTTCATCATAATATTTGAGTGGTCACCACACATTATTACTATTTACTTGTTGAATTCTAGATGTATTTTTTTCCATGAATCTTCTTGAACTTTGTTCCAGAACATAGTCAAGTTTCTTAGAAACAGTTTGATTCTTTTATGATTTGTTGTGTTTGATCATGGCAATGTTTTGTCTAGGGCTAATTATTCCCCACTACTAGGGCAAGACACTTCTGAGTACTCCATAAGAATGTCCTGTGATCATAAGGTTTTCAAATCTGGCCATTGGGAAAGGAAACATTCTTGGCTTTCTTCTATCACTGGTGTGTGTCCCACTACTCATTTAGCATGGCCTTTCACCTGTTTTGTGTAGTTTTCTCACAAAATATGTTGATCAGTATTTTAATGAGTATTTGAGGTGGATCCAGTACAAATCTCCTGAATTTTCTCTCTGTGCAACTTTTCGTTCTTTGGTTCTCTCCCCCTTTGGTGTCCTCATGCTCAGTTCTGTTTCTTAACTCAGGAAGTATACTGAGCTCCACCAAGGCCCCACATCTCTTTGCTACTACCTGAAAAATCTCAAATCTATATACTAGGGGTAAATTGATGACAACTTCTAGCACTCACAGAGGATCTACAGGTTAGGACACACAGAGCTGGAGCTTCATTGATGTATGCTCAGTCCTACTCCGAGAATGGTTTCCCCAAATTGGAAAGGATATGTGGATTTGGGAGAGATAGAGGGGGAAAAAAAATCAATCGAATATCTATCTACCTAACTCCCTATCTTTCATCTATCAATCTAACATCTATTTCTATCATCTATCTAAACAATAGTCACATACATAGGTGTGTGGAGTAAAATATAAATATTTGTTAATTTAAAAGTCATATGTATCAAAAAACTCATGGATTATTAAAATAGCTTGCATTTGGATTAAAATGTTTTGCATATATCTTAAATATATAATAAAGTCTTTAAAATAATAATGAAAAATTTATATTTCACTGAAAATCTATTTCAAAATTAAAGAAATCAAATTGGACTGTAAATTGTATTGGAGATAGCATGTGCTTCTGTATCACAGTATGTTGAATCCAGAGTCTAATGGGGAAATTGGATAATAATTTTGGACATGTTTTATGAAAATTATAAAATCACTGTGGATAGATGAGGACATGGATCAGATGACTGGAGAGAGGAAACAATGTTAAAGATAGCAGTCTCTTAAGGGGATCTTTGTGGATCTCACATAGGATCACTCATTTAAGGGTTTTGAAGTTTTTGTTTCATCTATTTACCTAAATTCTATACAAAATTCTATTGTTTGTTTGATTTCATTTAGTAGGAAAATAACCATAGCCACTCAGTAGAAAGACACTGTTTTTGTGTGTGTATTTTGAATATGACTAACAATCACCATGCCACCAGATTATTTTTTTTTTACTAGTTACTCATTGCACTTTAAATCAATTGTATTGAAGTGTAAGTTAATTATGATAAGATGCTCCTATTTTCAGTAAACTTTTATATGAACTTATGCACCTGTGTAAGCAGGAGCACAAAAGATGTAGACATTTACATTACAGAAAGTTTCCTCCATGTGCCTTTGTGGTAACTGTCCTATTCATAGACTCAGTCAAATGTTGATTTATTTCTGTACTATAAATATATTTTGAGTATTTAAATTTTTTACCTAAATGAAATTGTATGATTTGTTCTTGAGAAATACATACTTTATGATTTTTATTAAAATAAGCCATGTTTGATTAAACTCAAATAATATGAAGTAAAAGAAAATAGTATTTCAACATATCACTTCAAACTGTACCATCCATGTTTATCTATGCTATCATTCTATGATTATTATTTATTTATTGGTTAGTATAGACAGGTTTCTATCATTTAGAGCTATTTTAATGTTTACTGATTAGTTCAGGTTTTCAATTTTTCTAGTTCTATCTGACTTGAAGGAGAATTTGTGTCAGCATGTTATTGAGTCAAAATATCTTTCCTTGAACTTTTTAAGAAAATATTCTCTATCTTCTGGTATTGATTTTTGCTATGCAGTCTGAAATCAGCCTAGATTTAATTTTTGTCTTTTGTAAGTGATTTACTTTTTGTAACTGGTTGACAGAAATCTTTTTTCTTTAAAAATCAAGTTTAATCTTGATATACTTGTTTTGATCACTTTTCCATGAGATATTATACTTATTTAAATCTGATTAGTCATGTATTTCTACATTTCAAATTCATTTTCTTATATTCTGAATATTCTTATGGTTCATATCCTATGTTCATTATCTTAGAGATGCCATGTTGATTTTTCATTTTTCCTGTTCTATATAATTTTCATCTCCTCACTATCGCTATTCTTGACTTTTTTACTCATTATAAATATGTCAATTTTTTCCTATTATTCCACATCTATTCTGTCTCAAAATTTTAACTTAATTCTGCCTTCAATGTTTTTCAACATCAGGGTCTTTTCCAAAGAATCGGTTCTTTGCATCAAGTGGCCAAAGTATTAGCACTTCAGCTTCAGCATCAGGCTTTCCAATGAATATTCAGGATTAATTTCATTTAGGATTGACTGGTTTGACATCCTTGCAGTCCAAGGGACTCTCAAGAGTCTTCTTCAACACCACAGTTCAAAAGCATTGATTCTTTTGGACTCAGCCTTCTTTATGGTCCAACTCTTACATCCTTAAGATGGAGGAATCCTGTTCAGACATCAGGAGCAAGAGAGAAGTCCTCTGACTTTTTCTGTCTTGCTTAAACACTGCTTAGCGTCTTTACCTTCTTGTAAGCACAGCAAATCAGGCAGAATTTTTGATAAAAAAAGGAGTGGGTCTTTGAATTCTTGAGTCTCTGGAGGTATGGCCAACTCCCTGGGCCTTAAGAAGCATGAAGACTCACAGAGGAAACAAATAGCACTGTAAAAATTAAAGTAAAACCAGAGTTGCATTTTTGCATGCAGAACTGATGGTGATATCAGTTAGCAGCCTTGGTTTATAAGCAGGAGCCCCCCAAACTTCAGTTTGAAGTCTCATCGGTGGGGTGGATGCACCACCCAGGATCTTTCCTAACTTGGACTCCAGATTGCTATTAGCAAGGGACTTCAAATCACTATTCAATTCTGGATGTAGATTGGCCCAATTTGGTGATGTATATACACTGTTACTTCTCTCTGTTGTTTCTATTTCTTTTCTTTTAATGACTGCATATAGAAATTATGTCAAATAATCTTATGTAAAATTTTAAATTATTTGTGAATAACAAGTGATTTCTTTTGTCAACAAATCTTTCAAGCCTAAAATGAAAATAAAACTTTTTATAAAACCAATCAATTGTTTCATTTATTTTCCTGAGGCTTGGAATTTTTAAGGTGTAGAGGGAAACCTGGGAAGAAGCTGGGTTCATCTGAGCACTTTGGTCTTTCTTCTAAGATTTGATTCCTTTTCTGTTAGCAGAGCCCACTCCATTCAAACAAGAGTAGAACCTCACTTGAAAAGGGTGCTTAGCCCTCAATTCTATAACTCTAAACAGTAAGACATTTTCTCTAAGTAGACCTGAATATACCTTTTTTTTAATTTGGAAATGAGGAGAGCTGGGATGAGTTTGTTTGATGTTTGCTTGAAGAAGGCATGCTTGCCTAAGCCACTGTTTCCTCTTAGGAACCAAACTAGCTGTAAGAAGCATGGACTCTTGTCCACTCTTGGATTTTATTAACTTTTACAAAGTGTGCCTTTTCATGCAGAGGTCTGTATATTTCCAGCCCTGACTATTAATGTATGGGCAAGTGAGTCTAATTCTATCTTGGAGTAATAGGAAGCCCACTATCTTGTTATATCCTCAGGAAATTTATCAGTTGTAAGGTCAACTTTTTTGCTTCCATATGCTGATTCTTATTATTGACAGATTTAGAATCTGATTAAGGAAAATAAAGATGTTATTCACTCGCCTCTTTGTAACTTCCACCATCGCCTTCCCAGGAAGCATGGAGTTTTGAAGAATAGAAATCCCATTACCCTTTTTGTCTCTGCTGTAGTCTTGTGAGCCTTATTATGTCATGAACTTCAATGAATGAATTATGCTACTGGACTAGAGATAGGCATTTTTTATGTTCCAAATTATCTGAGCAAGAGAACTTGACTTTTTCTTCCTTTACTTCTTGAGAAGCATACTTTTCCCAGAAAATATAGAAGATAGCTTCAAAAGACTTCTCCTAATTGTACCTTAATATATTTAGACGTTGAAATATGCTGGTGATCAAAGATTATGTTAAATAATTGACAAGTAGTAGCCACCCTTATGGCAGAAAGTGAAGAGGAACTAAAAAGCCTCTTGATGAAAGTGAAAGAGGAGAGTGAAAAAGTGGCTTAAAGCTCAACATTCACAAAACTAAGGTCATGGCATCTGGTCCCATCACTTCATGGCAAATAGATGGGGAAACAATGTCAGACTTTACTTTTTGGGGCTCCAAAATCACTGCAGATGGTGGTTGAAGTCATGAAACTAAAAGACACTTACTCCTTGGAAGGAAAGTTATGACCAACCTAGATAGCATATTCAAAAGCAGAGATATTACTTGGCCGACAAAGGTCCATCTAGTCAAAGTTATGATTTTTCCAATGGTCATGTATGAATGTGAAAGTTGGACTGTGAAGAAAGCTGAGCACCGAAGAATTGATGCTTTTGAACTGTGGTGTTAGAGAAGACTCTTGAGAGTCCCTTGGCCTGCAAGGAGATCCAGCCAGTCCATTCTAAAGGAGATCAGTCCTGGGTGTTCTTTGGAAGGACTGATGTTAAGGCTGAAGCTCCAATTCTTTGGCCACCTCATGCAAAGAGTTGACTCATTGGAAAAGACTCTGATCCTGGGACGGAATGGGGGCAGGAAGAGAAGGGAACGACAGAGGATGAGATGGCTTCATGGCATCACTGACTCAATGGACATGAGTTTGGGTGAACTCTGGGAGTTGGTGATGGACAAGGAGGCCTGGCTTGCTGCAATTCATGGGGTCGTGTATGACCCCATGAGAACTGAACTGACTGAGCCAGAGAATAAATACCACTCTAATGACACTCTCTTGGAAGGTGTAATCTGTGATAGACTCAGCTAGGAGTCCTATTACCAAAAAGGTAACTCATTTAATGCTTATTATAATTTCATTTTACCCAATTGCAAGGGAACTAATAACAATAGAACAATATTAAACAAATAGGACACAGGAAAGGCAGCATAGTACCTAAGTGAAAGTCTCCAATCCCTTTTGCTTGGCCTCCTGAATATGTTGCTGTCCTTTTAGGTCTCAATTTTGTCATTAGAATCAGGGAAAACAAAGGTGTTTTTAAGGTAATTTATAACAAGAATAATGTGAAGGCACTACAGGACTATAAATTTTCAGTATATAATATGGGATATTTTCCAGGAAACAGA
Source organism: Aepyceros melampus (assembly GCA_006408695.1). Classification (NCBI taxonomy): domain Eukaryota; kingdom Metazoa; phylum Chordata; class Mammalia; order Artiodactyla; family Bovidae; genus Aepyceros; species Aepyceros melampus. Next base: position 187,187 of record SJXQ01002875.1, read on the forward strand.
TGGACAACAGTACTTGCATATTATCAGAATGTTAGGATAAAGAAATGTCGACAATATCAGTAATGTAATCACAGTAACTCTTAAGCTAGCTAGTTAGCAATCAAGCTGTCACAAAAGCCTTCAAGGGGAGAAATTGCCTTTTCTGTGTTTGATTTTGTTGTTTGAAGTGTTAACGTGCCCCTGTGAGTGGATAAATGGTTGAATATTCATCATCCATGTCTACCTGGAAGATCTTCCTGGCTCTCTTGGCTGGCTGTGACATGAACACTGGTTACTTCTTCTCTAGACTGACAGCTGCCTGTCCCTGGAGAAGCACTCATGCATCCCTTTCCCTGCCTAAGGGAAAGTTTTACTTTTCCAAGTTTCATCTCTGATACTGAAATCACTGATAGAAAAACCTGCTCACTAATGCCTTGTGTTTCCATATCATTCTTCAGGCTTTGGCCTGACATCCTGGGCTGACTTAATATAGATTGTTATTCCCATTTTTGGTCTGAGTTACCCCAGGCAAAATCTAGCCAAAAGCTTAATAATATTTCCAGTTAGCTTCTCAGTGTTCTATTCTTTATTTTAAAATATTTTTTATGATTATCACTTCAACATAATGTCTTACACATAATAGTTGCTCAGAAGTGTTCTTTTCAATGAATAAGAAAATTTAATATAATTTTCATGGTCATTTTTGTATAAATTAATACAAACCTTAAAAACAAATCTTTTTAAATTGTGTTTTGAGAAATGAAATTTTTCAATAAAGAAGATTAGTTTCAAATCGAGAAGATTTGAAGATTCAAATAAGAAGATTCTTGCTTTTTCAATTGTATCTTAGGAACTGATGAAAAGTTAGTTTTTCTTGATTTGATAATAGTCCCAAATGAAATAGGACTTATAACATGTATCTGAATAATCATTTTTTTTTACCTGATCTCATTTTGTTTATTTTTCACTGTGATTTTTATTCAAAGAAATAAATTGAAACAAATAAGTTATATAAAGAAATTACATTTAGTTCAAAATTCATAGACACTATTTAGAAATTTCTAAATTTAAACAATATTAGTGAAATTAAATTTATTTTACCAAAATAAGATATCACTTGGGAGTATTTTCAAAATCTAGATAGCTAGCAACAACAATTAAAAAAAAAAAGAGCTTGGAAGAGTAATTATTCTTTATCACAAACTGTCAACAATAACAAAAAAAATCAAATTTTGATTTCATTCCCCAATTAAGGGTAACAAAATTGAAGTTAAGAAGAAATATGTCCAGTCCAAGTGAAAATAGTGTACTTGTGACCACAGGGGAAGTATGTGGTCTTTTCCGCTAATATCCAAGAAAGGATATGAAAGTATATGCATGCTTAAGAATAATGTGATAGAGCAAAGAAATCCTTATGCACTATTGGAGTAAATTTAAATTGGTTCAACCACTATATAAATCAGAATGGAGTTTCATCAAAAGAAAAATATAGAACAATCATATCACCCCACAATTTCACTTCTAGGTATATATCCAAAGGAAATAAAATCGCCATCTTGAAGAGATATCTGCACTTCTATTTTTGCTGTAGGATTATTCATAATAGTAAAGGCATGGAAACAATTTAAATGTCTGTCAATGAATGGATTTATGAAACTGTAATATACATGTATAATGGGATGTTATCCATATGTAAAAAAAAAGATCTAAATGAAAAATGAATTTGAAAAAATAATAGCTACATTATAACTGAATCTTTTTGCTGTACACTGTTAATCAACTATAGTATAAAAAATAAAGTGCAGGATGCAGGATGCTTGGGACTGATGCACGGGGATAATCCAGAGAGAGGGTGTGGGGCGGGAGGGGGAAGATGGGGGTCGGGATTGGGAGTTCATGTACACTCGTGGCTGATCCATGTCGATATGTAGCAAAATGAATACAGTATTGTAAAGCAAAACAAACTAAAAAAATAAAAATTAATTAAAAAAATAAAGTGAATATATGACATATATATATATATTTAATATGTATAATTGAATCACTTTAAGGCACATCCACACATCTAAAGAAGCTAAATGCACAAAAGCAGGAAGTAGATTTATGGTTGTTATGGAGTGGGAAATGGACAAAAGAGGAAGATATTGATCAAAATGTACAGATTTTCAGTGAAGAATTGAATAAACTCTGTGGGGTTTATGTATTGCATGGTGACTATAGTTAATAGTACTATTACAAGTACTCCACAAGTATATTCTATTGTTGGTAGGGAACATGATATTGAAAATATGTATAACTGAATCACTTTAAGGCACATCCACACATCTAAAGAAGCTAAATGCACAAAAGCAGGAAGTAGATTTATGGTTGTTATGGAGTGGGAAATGGACAAAAGAGGAAGATATTGATCAAAATGTACAGATTTTCAGTGAAGAATTGAATAAACTCTGTGGGGTTTATGTATTGCATGGTGACTATAGTTAATAGTACTATTACAAGTACTCCACAAGTATATTCTATTGTTGGTAGGGAACATGATATTGAAAATGATAAGAAAAATATTAACTTTTTTTTTAAACCACTGCAGGCATTCTTTAAAGTCAATTTTATTTTCTCTCGACTAATTCTTCAGAAACATTGACTTATTTTCCCTCAACTTCATTGATGTGTAATTGATTTGTAACATTGTGTAAATTAGTCACTCTCATATATATTTCATATATTTAATAACTTCTAGGAAAGTAAATCTAAAATGTTCTCACCAGAAAATGAAGCAGTAAGTATGTCATACATATGTTAGCTAATCATCTTTTGAAAATCATTTGCAATATTACTGGCTTTCCAGGTGGCAGAGTCGTAAGGAATCTGCCTGCCAATGCAGAAGACTCAAGAGACAGGGTTCAGTCCCTGAGTTGAAAAGATCTCCTGAAGGAGGAAATGGCAATATACTCCAATATTCTTGCCTGGTAAATGCTATGAACTGAGGAGCCTGGGGGGCTCTAGTGCATGGGGTCACAGAGTGGCATGTGAGAGTGACTGATTTACACAATGTTACAAATCAATTACACATCAGTAAAGCTGAGGGAAAATAAGTCCATGTTTCTGAAGAATTTGTCCAGAGAAAATCAAACTGACTTTAAAGAATGCCTGTAGTAGTCTGAAAAAAAAAAAAGTTAATATTTTTCTCATCATTATCAATATCATGTTCTCTACCAACAATAGAAAATACTTGTGGAGTACCTGTCATTTCAACGAAATAAAAATGTTAATTTATATTAAACTTATTATGAAAAAGAATATATGCATATGAAGACACATACACATATGCAACCACACTTATTTGATTACAGGAAAACATACACAGAAAATATAGTTAAATACTAAGGCAAACTATTTAGTTAGATAATCTTTTATCTGACTAAAGCAGTCACTTTGAATTCTAGGTGTTACTTGATGTAACATTTCACTCATATACCAACCAACTTGAAATAATTTTTCTGAGTTTTGTCTCTTTGAAGAAGTGATTTGGCACTGCTGATTCTAGAGTTCACTAGACTGGAATTGAAAGCAAATATAATGCTGACACTTTTAAATTAAAATATCTTATTTTCAACCTATTGTGGTTTCCAAAATTAAGGTTTCCTCATTTTCCAGAGTAGCAAATCAAATTGTGCTTTGAAAGATATAGATATTGATTAATGCAAATACTTTTATTTCAGATCTATCTACCAAACTGAATGTTTTTATTTTAACTAATAAAATGAATACTGTATTAGTTTCCTATTGCTACCGTAGCAAATTACCACAAACTCAGTATTTTAAAAGCACCAAGTTTATTTCCTTCTGCTTGTGGATGTCAGAGGTTCAAAATGTGTTGAGTTGGCTAAAACTAACATGTAAATATAACAGTGTTCCTTCTGAAGGTTCTTGTACCTTTGTAGTGGACAAACCTGGCAAATACAATGTTGACCATATTTATCTTCCTTAGTAATGAAAAATATTATTATCTATTCATCTATTTCACAATACAACATTAGGATAAAACTGTAACATCATTTTTATAGTGACCAAAAATGTGACCTCAATATGATCATGAGGAAACACGAATCAATCCAAAATTAAATAATATTTTTAAGGGACAGAATGGTCAGCAAATGCTCCTCAAATGTGTTAAGGTCATGAAAGATAAAGAAAAAAGAACTACCACAAATTGGAATATATTGAGAAGCCATAACAGTCAAAGTCAATGTAAGATCCTGGTTCAGATAAAAGAGCAATAGAAAGTTCATGAGCAATGTCCACAGTTTAATAGTGTTGAATCAATATTAATTCTTTGCAAAATATTCATAATTATATGAAATGTTAACATTAGGAAATACTGGGTGAAGTGAGAACTCTCTGTAGTGTTTTCACAACTTTCTGTAAGTCTAAAATTATTTCAAAAATTAAAAAAAACACGTTTTTTGAATAACTTTGTTGTTGTTATCATGGTTCTAAAACATCCTAAGGTTATCTACTGCTACTGATCTCATTTTCCATGGATATTATGTGAATGCATACCTTGTCTTTTTTGAAAATTTTCCTATTACAGTACTTTACTTAATGACCTAGTATAAGATTCACCTGTTAGGAATTATTTCATTTCTCCTGCATATTTTCCCCACCATTAAAGTAACATGTACAGTGAAAAGATGATTACTGCTTTGTGGTCTAAGTCAACAATTTACTCATAGATGTAGCTTCATATTAGTAATAAAACGTTAGTAAAAAAAATTAAAACTTTATCAGTAGTATTAATTAAAACTTCTAGTAATAAACATTAATACCATCACCAATTTGAACAGATTATCAGATTTATTTAAATATTAGTCATCATTTGTTATTCACTTTTGATTAGTCTTAGGATTGTTTATATCTCATCTTAAATGGCTATAATGAATATTACCCTTCTAGAATCTTCAATATCAGAAACTGTGAGATCAAGTATACTGAATCAATTGTGAATCATTATCCTGTTTCAGAAGATTTTTGTGGCACACTTGTAAACTACAACACTTTGTTTGCTTTTCTGCTATTATTTAGCCTATTAACTAAAAAAAAAAATGATGTGATTTACCTTATTGACATTCCCAGTTTTAAAGATCAGCCAGCAGATTCCCTATATGTTCTATTTAACTTCTTTACTCTTCATACTAAAAAAGTGGAAGAAATAATTAAGCTTTTTTTGTTTTCTAATTATCAATTTTCTGATATATCATTTTGCTTTTGAAATTAAAGCTTGGATCACTAAAGATCTTTATAAGAGAATGTTTATGATGAAATATTTCTCTCTCAATTCTCTTAATAATAATGCCAGGTGACTTTTTTAGCTCATAGCCAAACTAGGTTCTGTTTCAAGCTACTGTCAGTTGTAATTCAAGCTTTTAAACCAGATGAAAGCTAGCAAAAACACATTTTAAAATAAGGATATAAGTGTATTTCTCACAGTAGTTTCAAAAAATCAATGAGATTTTCTGGGACTTTAGTTTCTTCCTATAAAATGAAGCCAGTAATTCCCTTAGTTAAATATCACACTTCTGTGAAGAGCAAACAAATAGTCAATGTCACGTGATGTAAGGTAAGAGAGTATTAACACGGAATAGTGACAAGTAACAAGATGCCTCTGATTAACTGCTTTGAAATTTAACGTCACTTGAGAGAAATCCATGCTCTTTCTAACTAAATCCTAACATTCCTAAAAGATGAGAAGGGAGCTCTAGGGAACAAGTGTAAGCTCAAGAACTTTTAAAAATGTTTTGAAGAAAAAGGGTAAGACCTGCCTCTTGAGAAATCTGTATGCGGGTAAGAAAGTAACAGTTAGAACTGGACATGGAACAACAGGCTGGTTCTAAATAGGGGAAGGAATACATCAAGGCTATATATTATCACACTGCTTAATTAACTTATATGCCAAGTACATCATGATAAATGCTGGACTGGATGAAGCCCAAATTGCAATCAAGATTGCCGGGAGAAATATCAATAACCTCAGATATAAGATGACACAACCATTATGGAAGAAAGCAAAGAACACCTAGATAGCCTCTTGATGAAAGTGCAAGAGTAGAGTGAAAAAGTTGGCTTAAAACTCAACATTCAGAAAATTAGGATCATGGCATCTGGTCCTATCACTTCATGACAAATAGGTGGAGAAACAGTGGAAATAGTGACAGACTATTTTGGGGGGTTCCACAATTACTGCAGATGGTGACTGCAGCCATGAAATTAAAAGACATTTGCTCCTTGGAAGAAAAGTTATAATCAATGTAGACAGCATATTAAAAAGCAGAGACATTTCTTGCCAACAAAGATCTATCTAGTCAAAGCTATGGTTTTTCCAGTAGTCATGTATGGATGTGAGAGTTGGACTGTGAAGAAGGCTGAACATCGAAGAATTGATGGTTTTGAACTGTGGTGTTGGAAAAGACTCTTGAGAGTCACTTGGACTGCAAGGAAATCCAACCAGTCCATCCTAAAGGAAATCAATCCTGAATATTCATTGGAAGGACTGATCTTTAACCTGAAACTCCAATACTTTAGCCACCTAGTGCAAAGAATTGACTCATTGGAAAAGACCCTGATGCTGGGAAAGATTGAAGGTAGGAGGAGAAGGGGACGATGAAGGATGAAATGGTTGGAAGGCATCATTGACTCAATGGACATAAGATTGAGTATACTCTGGGAGTTGGCAGTGGAGAGGGATGCCTGGTGTGCTGTAGTACATCGGATTGCAAAGAGTTGGACAGGACTGAAAGACTGAACTGAACTGAAGACTGCTTCTTGCAAAGAGCCGTGAGGAGGTCATTCGACCAATATTCCTTTGTATCATATCTTTTATTTATTTATTCATCATTTGTTCTCTGTAATGGTGTTAATTTACTTTGCAGTGTGTTCTAATAATCTGGATCTCTCTTTATAGATTACAAACTTTTTTGAGAGGAAGTGTTCCTTATTTATCTTTAGGATCTATTTAATGTATTTTACATTACTCTGCATGTACTACGTGCTTATTATATATTTTTTAAAATAAAGTAAGAAAATGTGACTTTCAAGTTTTAACATTTCTCTTTAAAATTGTTTTAAAAATATGAAACAGGTGTGTGTGTGTGTGTGTGTGTGTGTGTGTGTGTGTGTGTGCAAGCGTCTGTTTATTGTCTGAAGAAGACCAAGTCAGGGAGAAGGAACAGAACATGCAAAAGCTGTGTGAGGGGAGTATGCCGGGTACTATTCTAGTCAGTGCTCTGTAAAGTTCAGTTCAGTTCAGTTGTTCAATTGTGTCCAACACTTTGTGACCCCATGTATTGTAGCACGTCAGGTCTCCTGACCATCACCAACTCCTGGAGCTTACTCAAACTCATGTCCATTGAGTTGGTGATGCCATTCAACCATCTCATCCAAGTATTAGGGTTTTTTCAAATGAGTTCTTCACATAAGGTGGCCAAAGTATTGGAGTTTCAGTTTCAGCATCAGTCCTTCCAATGAATATTCAGGACTGATTTCCTTTAGGATGGACTGGTTGATCTCCTTGCTGTCCAAGAGACTCTCAAGAGTCTTCTCAAACACCACAGTTCAAAAGCATCAATTCTTTGGTGTTCAGCTTTCTTTATAGTCCAACTCTCACAGTCATACATGACTATTGGAAAAACTATAAATTTGACTAGATGGACCTTTTTTGGTAAAGTAATGTCTCTGCTTTTTAGTACACTGTCTAGTTTGGTCATAACTTATCTTCCAACGAGCAAGCGTCTTTTAATTTCATGGCTGCAGTTACCATCAGCAGTGATTTTGGAGCTCCCCAAAATGAAGTCTGTCATTGTTTCTATTGTTTCACCATCTATTTACCATGCAGTGGTGGGACTAGATGCCATTATCTTTGTTTTCTGAATGTTGAGCTTTAAGCCAACTTTTTCACTCTCCTCTTTCACTTTCATCAAGAGGCACTTTAGTTATTTACTCTCTGCCATAAAGGTGGTGTCATCTGCCTATCTGAGGTCATTGATATTTCTCCTGGCAATCTTGATTCCAGCTTGTGCTTCATCCAGCCCAGCATTTCACATGATGTACTCTGCATATAAGTTAAATAAGAATGGTGGCACTATACCACTATGATGTACTCTTATTCAGATTTGGAACCAGTCTGTTGTTCCATGTCTAGTTCTAACTCTTGCTTCTTTACCTGCACACAGATTTGTCAGGAAGCAAGTCAGGTGGTCTGGCATTCCCATCTCTTTAAGAATTTTCCACAGTTTCTCGTGAAACAGTTAGTGGTTTGTTTTGGAACAGGTAGTGGTTCTAAACTGCAGGTGAATTTTCTCCCTAAGGACACAATGGGCAATGTCTGAGATAGTTTTATTTTTTGTAAGAACAGAAAAAAAAATTCCTTTTTAGGATCTTCAGATACTTTGCTAATTAATTTGTTATGAAAATTTTAACAGGAGAAAAAATAAGCAAAAGTTTAATAACATGTATACCTCCTGCATACATAGGACATACCCAGAAAACTGAGTTATTTCCTGAAATACAGAAATAAATCTTCAACTAAAGACAAAAGAAAATGTTGGAGGTACAGAGTCAGTTAACAAGTGGAGTTATGAGGAAAAGCACAGTAAGCAAGAGTAAGGTTACTATACAGAATTATTTTTTGTCTTCTGCATTAAGAAGAGTTTTCAGTGATAAGGCTATCACTATCAAGGAATTAGAACCAGTAAAGAGACTGCCTGGACTACAGATGAAGATTTACAACATTATACAGGAGGCAGTAACCAAAATCATCCCAAAGAAAAGGAATATAAACAGGCAAAGTGACTGATGGAGGAGAGAAGTGAAATGTAAGGGAGAAAAGGAAGAATATAACTAACTGAATGCCAGGTTCCAGAGAATAGCAGGGTGATCTAAGAATATATCTACCTAAAGAAACAAAAAGCCTATATATAGAAAACTTTAAAACACTGGTGAAAGAAATCAGAGGACACTAATAGATGGAGAAATATACCATGTTCATGGATCAGAAAAACCAATATAGTGAAAATGAGTATACTACCCAAAGCAATCTACAGATTTAATGCAATCCTTATCAAGCTACCAACGGTATTTTTCACAGACGTAGAATAATTTCATAGTTTATATAGAAATCCAAAAAAGCCTCAAATACCCAAAATGATCTTGAGAAAGAAGAATGGAACTGGAGGAATCAATCTGTTTGACTTCAGGCTCTACTACAAAGCCACAGTTATCAAGACAGTATGGTACTGGCACAAAGACAGAAACACAGATCAATGGAACAAAATAGAAAGTTCAGAGATAAATCCACGAACCTATGGACACCTTATCTTCGACAAAGAAGGCAAGAATATACAATGAAGAAAGACAATCTCTTTAACAAGTGGTGCTGGGAAAACTGGTCAACCACTTGTAAAAGAATGAAACTAGAACACCTTCTAACACCATACACAAAAATAAACTCAAAATGGATTAAGGATCTAAATGTAAGGCCAGACACTATAAAACTCCTAGAGGAAAACATAGGAAAAACACTCTCTGACATAAATCACAGCAGGATCCTCTATGACCCACCTCCCAGAATATTGGAAATAAACAAAAATAAACAAATGGGACCTAATTAAAATTAAAAGCTTCTGCATGGCAAGGAAAACTATAAGCAAAGTGAAAAGACAGTCTTCAGAATGGGAGAAAATAATAGCAAATGAAGCAACAGACAAAGAATTAATCTCAAAAATATATAAGCAACTCATGCAGCTTAATTATAGAAAAATAAGAGACCCAATAAAAAAATGGGCCAAAGAACTAAACAGACATTTCTCCAAAGAAGACATACAGATGGCTAACAAACACATGAAAAGATGCTCAAAATAACTCATTATCAGAGAAATGCAAATCAAAACCATAATGAGGTACCATTTCATGCCAGTCAGAATGGTTACTATCCAAAAGTCTACGAGCAATAAATGCTGGAGAGGGTGTGGAGAAAAGGCAACCCTCTTGTATTGTTGGTGTGAATGCAAACTAGTACTGCTACTATGGAGAACAGTGTGGAGATTAAAAAACTGGAAATAGAACTGCCATATGACCCAGCAATCCCACTGCTGGGCATACACACTGAGGAAACCAGAATTGAAAGAGACACGTATACCACAATGTTCATTGCAGCACTGTTTATAATAGCCAGGACATGGAAGCAACCTAGATGTCTATCAGCAGATGAATGGATAAGAAAGCTGTGGTACATAAACACAATGGAATATTACTCAGACATTAAAAATAATTCATTTGAATCAATTCTAATGAGGTGGATGAAACTGGAGCCTATTATACAGAGTGAAGTAAGCCAGAAAGAGAAATACCAATACAGTATACTAACACATGTATTGGACTTTAGAAAGATGGTAATGATAACCCTGTATATAAGACAGAAAAGAGACACAGATGTATAGATCAGTCTTTTGGAGTCTGTGGGAGAGCATGAGAGTGGGGTGATTTGAGAGAATGGCATTGAAACGTATATTATCATATGTGAAACAGATCGCTAGTCCAGGTTCGATGCATGATACAGGGTGCTTGGGGTTGTGCACTGGGGTGAACCAGAAGAGTGGTATGGGAAGGGAGGTGGAAGGGGGGTTCAGGATGGGGAACACATGTACATCCTTGGCGGATTCATGTCAATGTATGGAAAAACCACTACCATATTGTAAAGTAATTAGCCTCCAAATGTAATTAGCCTCAAAATAAATAAATGTATATTAAAAAAGAAGATCTGAAATGATCGAAGCAAAGAACTAGAGGACAATAATAGAATGGATAAGGCTAGAGATCTGTTCAAGAAAATTGGAGATAACAAGGGAACATTTCATGCAAGGATGGACATGATTAAGGACAGAAATGCTAAAAGGGCATGATTAAGGACAGGAGCTAAAAGAAGCAGAAGCTATTAAGAATAATTGGCAAGAATACATAGAAAAACCATACAAAAAAGATCTTAATGATCCACATAACTGTGATGGTGTGGTCACTCAACTAACACCAGACACCCTAGATTGTGAAGTCAAGTGGGCCTTAGGAAACATTACTATAACAAACCTAGAGGAGGTAATGGGACTCTAGCTGAGCTATTTAAAATCTTAAAAGATGATGCTGTTAAAATGGTGCACTCAGTATGTCAGTAAGTTTAGAAAATTTTGCAGTGGCCAAAGGGCTGGAAAAGATTAATTTTCATTCCAATCTTGAAGAAGGGGAATTTCAAAGATTGTTCAACCTATCATACAATTGCTCTCTTTCCACATGTTAGTAAGGTTATGTTCAAAATCCTTCAAGCTATGCTTCAGCAGTATGTGAAATGAGAACTTCAGATATACAACTGAGTTTTGAAGGGGGAGAGGAGTAAGAAATCAAACGCCAATATTCACTGGATCATGGCGAAAACGAAAGAATGGCAGAAGGATATATACTTGTGCTCCACTGACAACATGAAATACTTTGACTGTGGTGATTAAAACAAAATGTGGAAAACTTTTCAAGAGATGGGACTACCAGACCACCTTACTTGTCTTCTGAGGAACCTGTAAACAACTCAAGAAGAGGTAGTTAGAAGTGAACATGGAAAAACTGATTGGTTCAAAATCGAGAGAGGAATATAACAAGGCTATATATTATCATCATTCAAGTCCAGTTCAGTTGCTCAGTCATGTCCAACTCTTTGCGACCCAATGGAATGCAGCACACCAGGAATCCCTGTCCATCACCAACTCCCAGAGTTTAGTCAAACTCATGTCTATTGTGTCAGTGATGCCATCAAGCCATTTCATCCTCTGTCATCCCCTACTCCTCAAGCCTTCAATCTTTCCCAGCATCAGGGTCTTTTCCAAAGAGTCAGCTCTTTGCATCAGGTGGCTAAGTTATTGGAGCTTCAGCTGCAACATCAGTCCCTCTAATGAACACTCAAGACTAATTTCCCTTAGGAAGGACTGGTTGGATCTCCTTGCAGTCCGAGAGATTCTCAAGTCTTCTTCAACACCACAGTTCAAAAGCAGCAATTATTCAGCACTCAGTTGCCTTTATAGTCCAACACTCATATCCATGCACGCCTACTAGAAGAACCATAGCCTTGACTAGATGGACCTTTGCTGACAAAGTAATGTCTCTGCTTTTTAATATGCTGTCTATGTTGGTCATAACTCTTCTTCCAAGGAGTAAGCGTCTTTTATTTGCATGGCTGTAATCACTATCTGCAATGATTTTGGAGGTCCAAATATAAAGTCTGTCACTGTTTCCACTGTTTCTCCATCTATTTGCCCTGAAGTGATGGAACCGGATGCCATGATCTTCGTTTTCTGAATGTTGAGCTTTAAGCCAACATTTTTACTCTCCTCTTTCACTTTCATCAAGAGGCTCTTTAGTTCTTCACTTTCTTCCATAAGGTGGTGTCATCTGCTTATCTGAGGTTATTGATATTTCTCCTGGCAATCTTGATTTCAATCCATGCTTTCTCCAGCCCAGCATTTCCCATGTTATACTCTGAATATAATTTAAATAAGCAGGGTGGCAATATACAGCCTTGACGTACTCCTTTACCAATCTGGTGCCAGTCTGTTATTCCATGTCCAGTTCTAACTGGCACTTCCTGACCTGCATACAGATTTCTCAAGAGGCAGATTAGGTGGCCTGGTATTCTCATCTTTTTCAGAATTTTCCACAGTTTATTGAGAGCCTCATAGTCAAAGGCTTTGACAGTCAATAAAGCAGAAATAGATGTTTTTCTGGAATTCTCTTGTTTTTTTGATGATTGAATGGACGCTGACAATTTGATCTCTGGTTCCTCTCCCTTTTCTAAAACCAGGTTGAACATCTGAAAGTTCACAGTTCACATATTGTTGAAACCTGGCTTGGAGAATTTTGAATATTACTATGCTAGCGTGTGATACGAGTGCAATTGTGCAGTAGTATGGTCATTCTTTTACATTGCCTTTCTTTGTGATTGGAATAAATCTGACCTTTTCCAGTCCTGTGGCCACAGCTGAGTTTTCCATAATTGTTGACATAGTGAGTGCAGCACTTTCACCGCATCATCTTTTAGGATTTGAAATTGTTCAACTGGAATTCCATCACCTCTACTAGCTTCGTTTGTAGTGATGTTTCTTAAGGCCCACTTTAATTTTCACTACAGAATGTCTGGCTTTAGGTGAGTGATCATACCATCATTGTTATCTGGGTCGTGAAGATACTTTTTTGTACAGTTACTCTGTATGCTTATCACCTCTTAATATCTTCTGCTTCTGTTAGGTCCATAAGGTTTCAGTCCTTTATTGTGCCCATCTTTGCATGAAAATTTCGCTTGGTATCTCTAATTTTCTTGAAGAAATCTCTAGTCTTTCCCATTCTATTGTTTTCCTCTATTTCTTTTCACTGATCAGTGAGGAAGTCTTTCTCATCTCTCCTTGCATTCTGTGGTGCTCTGCATTCAATGGGTATATCATTTCTTTTCTCCTTTGGTCTTTGCTTCTCTTCTTTTCACAGCTATTTGTAAGGCTTCCTCAGAGAGCCATTTGACATTTTTGAATTTCTTTTTCTTAGGTATGGTCTTTCTCCCTGTTACTGTATAGTTTCATGAACCTCTGTCCGTAGTTCACCAGGCACGCTGTCTATCAGATCTAGCCCCTTAAATCTATTTCTCACTTCCACTGTATAATCATTAGGGATTTGATTTAGGTCATACCTGAATGGTCTAGCTGTTTTCCCTATTTTCTTCAATTTAAGTCTGAATTTGGCAACAAGGAGTGCATGATATGAGCCATTCTCAGCTCTTGGTCTTGTTTTTGCTGACTGTATGGAGCTTCTCCATCTTTGGCTGCATAGAATATCATCAATCTGATTTCAGTGTTGATCATCTAGTGATGTCCATTTGTAGAGTCCTCTCTTGTGTTGTTGGAAGAAGGTGTTTGCCATGATCAGTGAATTCTCTTGGCAGAAATCTATTAGCCTTTTCCTTGCTTCATTCTGTACTCCAAGGACAAATTTGCCTATTACTCTGGGTGTTTCTTGAGTTCCTACTTTTGCATTCCAGCCCCCTGTAATGAAAGGGACACCTTTTGGGGGTGTTAGTTGTAAAAGGTACTGTAGGCGTTCATAGAACCATTCATCTTCAACTTCTTCAGCATTATGGTTGAGGCATAGACTTGGACTACTGTGGTATCGGATAGTTTGCCTTGGAGACAAACAGAGATCATTCTGTCGTTTTTGAGACTGTTTCCAAGTACTGCATTTCAGACTCTTGTTGAGTATGATGGCTACTCCATTTCTTCTAAGGAATTCTTGCCCACAGTAGTAGACATAATGGTCAGTATGCACAGTATACTGTTTCCTTAAAAATTAAAACTAGAATTTCCATATGCTCCAGCAATCCAATTCCTGAGCATAACACCAGAAAAGCTGAAAACTCTCATTTAAAAGATACATGCAACCCATATAGTAGCACTGTTCTAAATAGCCAAGACATTGAAGCAAGATAAATGTCTATCAACAGATGAATGGATGAAGAAGGTGTGATATATATTTATAATAGAATATTCAGTTCAGTTTAGTCTCTCAGTCATGTCCTACTCTTTGCAACCCCATGGACTGCAGAATGCCAGGCCTCCCTGTTCATAAACAACTCCCAGAGTTTACTCAAATTCATTTCCATTGAGTTGGTGATGCCATCAATCCATCTCATCCTCTGTCATCTCCTTTTCCTCCTGCCTTCAATCTTTCCCAGCATCAGGGTCTTTTCCCATGAGTCAGCTCTTTGCATCGGGTGGCCATAGTACTGGAGTTTCAGCTTCAACATCAGTCCTTTCAATGAACACCAAGGACTGATCTCCTTTAGAATGGACTGGTTGGACCTCCTTGCAGTCCAAGGGACTCTCAAGAGTCTTTTCCAACACCACAGTTCAAAAGCATCAATTCTTTGGTGCTCAGCTTTCTTTATAGTCCAACTCTCACATCCATACATGACTACTGGGGAAAAAAAAAAAAAAAAACAGCCTTGACTAGAAAGACCTTTGTTGGCAAAGTAGAGTCTTTGCTTTTTAATATGCTATTTAGGTTGGTCATAACTTTCCTTCCAAGGAATAAGCCTCTCTTAATTTCATGCCTGAAGTCACCATCTGCAGTGATTTTCAAGCCCCAGAAAAGAAAGTCTGCTACTGTTTCCCCATTATTTCCCTTTGAAAGGTTGTTGCTGAACGAAAAGATGCCAGGATTCTTGGCCTCCAGAGGAGAAGAATTCAGTCTGGGGCCAGAGAGGAGGCTTGATTGCTCAGAGCTTTTGTGTATTAAAATTTTATTAAAGTATAAAGGAGATAGAGAAAGCTTCTCACATAGGCATCAGAAGATGGCAGAAAGAGTACCCCCATGCTAGTCTTCAGCTGGATGTTTTATAGTCAGTAGCAGTCTGTTAATGAAAAAACGAATGTCTTAAAACTCAGAATGGCACCAAGTCCCTCATCATAAGTGCATTTTGGGATAATCTTGGCACCAGACGAGTCATCCTGGGCCATAAAACGATTGACTTGAATCTTGTAGAAGGGTAGATTACCATACAAGTAGTTTCATTTACATAGATTAGGGGAACAATATCTGAGTATAACATACTAGTTTGTCAAGTAGGTTCTGAGCCATTAGGCGGAACTGACTTGAAGACAGAGTCTGGGGTAAATGCATAGTACATTGACATAACTTAAGACAAACATTTCCATAATAAATTGCATTGGTTAACTCAAGGTTTGAGAATACTTAACTTCAGGTGAAACCAGGTGTCATTATGACAACACAGTGTTTTAAGAGCAGTTAGTCAGTCAGTCAGTTCAGTGGCTCAGTCGTGTCCCACTCTTTGTGACCCCATGAATCACAGCATTCCAGGCCTCCCTGTTCATCACCAACTCCCAGAGTTCACTCAGACCCATGTCCATTGATTCAGTGATGCCATCAACCTCCTTTTAAATTTGTATAGAGAAGGAAAAAAAATATCGCTAATTTGTTTCCTCCTGCCGCTTAAGAGAGATAAAAATGTCTGACACTTGCAGCCTATTTCCTCCATTTGGAGACCCCTTGCCTTCCTACCTGTTCCCCTCTCATTCCCCCCTTTTCTTTTAGCAGAATTATGTTGCCTAGGCGAAGAAGACAATGGCAATCCACTCCAGTACTCTTGCCTGGAAAATCCCATGGATGGAGGAGCCTGGTAGGCTGTAGTCCATGGGGTCACTAAGAGTCAGACAGGACTAAGCGACTTCCTTTTCACTTTTCACTTTTATGCCTTGGAGAAGGAAATGGAAACCTACTCCAGTTTTCTTGCCTGGAGAATCCCAAGGATGGGGGAGCCTGGTGGGCTTCCGTCTATGGGATCGCACAGAGTTGGACATGACTGAAGCGACTTAGCAACAGCAGCAGCAGCATGGTGCCTAGGGAAAAGGGGGATCATTCTCATTCCATAACTGCTTCCGAGCTGACAAGGAGCATTATCCCTAAATTATGAGGCAACATATTCTCCTAACCCTCGTACTGAGGATTTCTGATCCAGGGACCCCAAATAGTAGTTGGAAGATGCTGAAGCAGTAGCAGGAGTTTGAGCAACCATTTGTAACTTTAAAAGCTTTTATGCAACTAGAAACAAATCCAGTTACACAGTTACAGATGCAGGGCAAAATAGTCATTAAAACAAGTTAAAATCAAAATTAAAAGTGACATTATGTCCATAGTTAAAGTACAAAATGTTGCACCAGTCCACTTTAGGGTTGTTAGATGTCATCAGATGAAGAAGAGGCATCACATATGATTGTTGTCGAAGGTATCACAGACTTAGAGAAGGCCTTTTTCTTGAGGTGGAGATGTCCACCATGGGAAGCCTTCCACTGATGAAGAGGGGAATGCTCCACAGACACAGCAGTTAGACCAATTGTGGAATGCAGCGTAGGAGTGAGCCCAGGACAGGAAGGCATTGTCTTGAGAATCAAATGGCATACTCAGGATTTTTGAAGTCAGCAGAAGTAGGCTCACATAGATTATAAGGCCCATCTGAAAAATACAAAGTCAGAGCATAGAAAGTAAAGATATAAAATGACGTCACTTAGTTTTGGTCAGGGTGCCACCTCTTAACTCGAGTATGATGTAGCCAGGAATCAATTCCTGGCACTTTGACAGCTGTGGTAGGAGAAATAATAACCTGGTAAGTGCCTTCCCAGAGGAGCTCGAGGAATGGGCCCCCAGATCCCAATGTTTTTATGAGGACCTCGGTTCCTGGCTCAAATAGAGGCATGCTTGACTCAGAGACTGGGTCAGGAGCCATCTCCAGGAGTTCTGTTAATGCCTGTTGAAAAGCTGAGAGCTGAGTTACATAATCAGTTAATTCCAAGTCTTCAGGGTTTATAACAATGTCTGTACGTAAGAAAGGCCTTCCATAAATACATTCAAAGGGGGACAGTTCGAGTCCTCATGGCTCAGAGGTTAAAGCGTCTGCCTCCAATGTGGGAGACCTGGGTTCGATCCCTGGGTTGGAAGATCCCCTGGAGAAGGAAATGGCAACCCACTCCAGTATTCTTGCTTGGGGAATCTCACGGACTGAGGAGCCTGGTGGGCTGCAGTCCATGGGGTCACAAAGAATCGGATACGACTGAGTAACTTTACTTAGAACTTTAATCCAATTGTCCTGTGTCTCTTGAGTTAATTTGTGCAGATGTCTTGATAATGTCTTCAGCTCTTTCAACATTTCCTGAGGATTGGGGTCTCCAGGAACAGAGTAAGTTATATTCTATTCCTAGAGCTATAGACACCTCCTGAGTTACAGCAGCTTTAAAGGTGGAGCCATTGTCACTTTGAAGGTTCCGTGGCAGCCCAAACCTGGGGATAATTTCATGGATTAATATCTTTATAACCCCTTTAGCCTGTTCACTACAACAGAGAAAAGCCTCAATCCATCCAGTAAAAGCGTCTACCCAAATTTGTAAGCAAGAATATCCATTAGTTTTTGGCATATGAGTAAAATCATTTTCCCAGTACTCTCCAGAATACTTTCCATTTCGTTGTAGTCCAGATTTTGCTAACTTTTGAGTCTTTGGGTTATTTTTCTGACAAACCTCATACCTTTTGATACTGTTCTTTCAAGTTTTTATTACATTTTTACCTTCAAACAAACGAGAAGCCATGTGGTAAAAACTCTCTGCACCAAAATGAAAACTGTGCTGTAAACCCTTAAGAATTTTCTACTGAGCATTTTCAGGAATTATTAGTTGTCCATCCTCAGACTGTAACCATCCTTTACCAGTAATCTTTGCTCTTCTTTTCTCATATGTTTCTTAATTCTTCCTCGGTATACTGTGCTTTTTCCTGTTCCACAGGACTTGTCCAGATCAAAGGTGTCTGCAGTGAGTAAGTAAGTAAGTAAGTCACTCAGTCATGTCCAACTCTTTGTAGCCCAACAGGCTCTTTTGCAGCCCACCGGGCTCCTCTGTCCATGGGATTCTCCAGGCAAGAATACTGGAGTGGGTTGCCACTTCCTTCTCCAGGGGATCTTCCCGACCAGGGATCAAACCTGGGTCTCCTGCATTGGAGGCAGACGCTTTAACCTCTGAGAAGAGGTTTCTTAAAGTACTGCTTTTCTGGCTTGACAGTCAGCCAACCTTAGGCTACTTTACTCCCATCCCTGCTGTGTCCTTTGCAATGCATAACAGCTACTTCTTTAGGACAATATATAGCAGATAAAAGTCTCTCAATCTCTCTGAAGTGCTTAATAGATTCTCCTGTTGCTGTTTTAAACTTTCTTTCCATTTTGAAGCACGAGCATGTAAAGTCAAATAGGCATACTTAGAAACTGAGCACTGGTTCCCTGGGGGAGAGATTTTGCTTCTAAAACCTGTTTAGCAGTCACCACAGTGTAACCTGCTTTGTGATTTCCATGCCAAACAAAAGAAGTGCCATCTGTAAGTATTTCCATGTCAGGATTGTCTAATGGGGTATCATTAGATCCTCCTGAGCTGCATAGTTTAAAGTTAGAAATTCTGAACAATCGTGATCAGGTGTTTCATTTTCCTTCTCAGGAAGAAAAGTGGCAGGATTTAATATTCCACAAACTTTAAGCTTAATTACTGGTCCTTTTAACAACAATGACTGATATTTAAGAAGCCTACTGTCTGTCATCCTACTATTAACCTTAGAATTTAAGATTTCACTCACATCATGAAAAATCAGTACAATAAGTTTTCATCCATTAATTATTTTTAAAGTTTCAGGTGCTAATAAAGCCACTGCCCCATTTACTCTTAGGCAGTGGAGCCACCCACATGAAATTACATCCAATTTTCTGCTTAGTTAAGCAATAGTTTGTTTGTGAGTCCCTTGAGGTTGTGTCAAAACTCCCAAGGCCATACCTTTTCTTTCAGTGACAAACAAATTAAATTCTGACCCTGTGGGCAAGCTCAAAGCATGAGCTTGCAGGAGAGCAGTCTGAAGAACCTTAAAAGCCAAAGACTTTTGAGTATCTGGTGACCAAACCAGTTTGTCCATTTGGGCCTGCTGAGCTTCAGCTATAAGTTCTCCATAACCAGAATCCAAATGTGACAGTAGCCTATGATTCCCAAAGTTCTCTCAATTATCTTAAAGTCATAGGTAGGGGATGATTTAGTATAGGTTTAATTCTCTCAGGATCTATGACCCTAGTCCCTTCTGATATTATTAGGCCCAGATACATAACCATTGTTGACAAAACTGAGCCTTTTCTCTTGATGCCTTGTAACCACAGCCTGCCAGAAAGTTTAAGAAATCTTCTGAGGCTCGTGAACAAGCTTCCTCTGTCTCAGTACAGAGCAAAATATCATTCTAAATACTGTAACACCACTGCTTCAGAGCTATTAAAGTTTTGTAGATCCCGTGACAAAGTTTGTCCAAATAAGTGAAAAGTGTCACAAAATCCCTGGGGCAAACTGTCCAGGTTAACTGAGAAACTAGCTGTGTAGGGTCTTCAAAGGCAAATAGAAATTGACTTTCCTCCACCAAAGGCACTGAATAGAAGGCATCTTTCAAATCAATTACTGAGAAATATTTGGCTCCTTCAGGAATTTCAGAAAATAGAGTATAAGGATTAGGCACCACAGGGTGTAAAGCAACTACAGCCTCATTTATTACTCATAAATCTTGAACTAGTTTCCATTTACCATTTGATTTCTTTATACCCAAAATAGGATTGTTGCATGGACTGTTACAAGGAACTAATAATCCCTGCTCCTTTAAATTTTCAATGTGTTTTAACCCTTCCTTAACCTCAAGTTTCAGTGAATACTGCTTCTTATGTGGAAATAAGTGTGAGTTTTTGAGCTTGACAACTACAGGAATAGCATTTTGTGCTCAACCCACAGATTTTCCAACAGCTCATACTCTAGGATTTACATTTTGTTCAACTAAAGGGAAAGAAAAGGAGGGCTCCATATTCATGAAAACAGAGGCATGGACCTTGCTTAATATATCCCTCCCCAAAAGGGGTGAGGGAGATTCTGGCCCAATCAGAAACTTGTGTGAAAATAGTACAGAGTCCCAGTCACAACTTACAGAAACAATATCTTTTGGCTCATCAGATAGTCCATTACGGAAGTGGTTTGGGAAGAAAATGGGCCAGGGGGTTCAATAAGCACAGAGTAAATTGCCCCAGTGTCTAAAAGGAAATCGATGGATTGGCCCCTCACAGTTATTAATACCCGGGGTTCCTCAGGTGTAATTAGGACGGGAGCTTGTTTGGGGACCTCTGGACGCTTTCAGTCCTGATTGTCTTGAGATTCTGACCCCTGAGACTTACTCCTCTAGGGGCAGTCTCTCTACTAGTGTGATCCTTTGCAGACCAGACATTTTGTTGGGGGCGGGGGGGCGTGGCTTAGATGCCTCAGGGCAATCCCACTTGAGGTGCCTCTCCTTTCCACAGTAATAGCAAGCCCATCTTTTTACACCTGGGTACCTCTGGACATTTTTCTCAGTCTGTTTAAGAATGGTTTTCATAACCATTGTGAGGGCTTCCATCTGTTCCTTTGTATTTCTTTGCCTTTCTTTCTTTTCCTCATATTCTCTACCATAATAGACTGTCTGAGTCAGTTGTAACAGATTATCTAAAGACTGATGTGGTCCATACGCCCATTTTAATAGCTTATGGCAGATATCTTGAGCCGACTAAGTGAGAAATCTATCCTTAAGATCACTTTTCCCTTGTTTTCTTCAGAACCGGTCTAATTGTAAAACAGTATTATACTTAAGGGAGAAGGCAATGGCAACCCACTCCAGTACTCTTGCCTGGAAAATCCCATGGACAGAGGAGGCTGGTAGGCTGCAGTCCATGGGGTCGCTAAGAGTTAGACACGACTGAGCAACTTCACTTTCACTTTCATACATTGGAGAAGGAAATGGCAACTCAAACCAGTGTTCTTGCCTGGAGGATCCTTGAGACAGCGGAGCCTGGTGAGCTGCAGTCTATGGGGTAGCACAGAGTCAGACACAACTGAAGCGACTTAGCAGCAGCATTATACTTGAGACCCTCCAACTGGCCACCATTCTCCGTCCTCCAGTGGATACCACGACCATGCATTATCACATAGGAAGTCCAGGTTTGCTTCCTTAAGCACTGGGGATCAAATCTATCCCAGTTTTTCAGGATACAGTTCAAAGGAGTGAGGCTGGAATTGTTAGCTCCCATCTGTAAGAGAGAAAATAAGTGACCAGTGCCATCTTTCTCCCAGCTTTAGATGGGAGTGTAGACAGACTTTACACCAAAGTTTTTCCTTCCTGGTCAGACTTAGTCTGCCCCTTACCGACGCAGGCATCATACTCATCCCTCCTGGTTCTACCACCGAGACAGGGTGGGTGGGGATGCACCACGGGTAGACCTGATGGCAGCCCTGACTGACGTTCAGCTCTTCACCATTAAAACCTTGCTTGCCTCTGATGCCACCTGGGGTGCAATCAGAGTAACCTTCTGGAATGCCTCCCGGGCTAAACTTCTGGGAGAAACATTCATCACCTGAGTGCCTTTGTACGACCCTGAGTATATTCCTGACTACAATAAGACCAATAAGAACATAAAACTGAGATGTTCCTTCCAAGCATCACCACACCAGTATAAGAGCTCTGGTCCACTAAGAGTCAGCTTTACCAAAGGAAAAATAAACAAAAAAAAAAAAAACGTTGCAGACCCAATCTGAGTAACCTTTAACCTCAGAGATGCTCTTGGAGCTAGAGCTCCATCTAGCTTCTGAACTTTCAATTCCTAGTGAAGCTAGGCGCTTCCTGACTACCAATCCGAGTTTGGGACCTAAGCCACAGTACACAGCAACAGCATAGATCACAAGTCCCTTGAAAGTCTATGATCTGATAGATTAGGTTAACACTTCTAATCCCCAAGGGGTTATGAAATGGTCAAAGAGACCGAAAAGTTTGACCGAGAAAGGAGAGTTTGGTCCACATGCTTTGCCCATTTCTGGTCTCTTTGCCCAAAGGAGATGCTGGGTGCCTTTTGGCATTGGCAGGTCGGTATAAACCCCCAACAAGTTTCTGCCATAACCCATATGAAGTCATCACAGAACCGCAGAGCAGAGACTGGTTCCTCACTTGCTTTGCTCAGGGCATTTCATTCATCACACAAGCACACCATAAAGTTAGTAAAGTACAGCAGAAAACATGTTCACTAGAACAAAGAACTAGAGCTCCAAGCATCCTTACCTTGTCCTGAAGGATCCCGGAGGAGCCCCCAAGATGAAAAGTTATTGCTGAATGAAAAGACACAGGGATTGTTGGCCTCCAGATGAGAAGAGTTCAATCCAGGGCCAGAGACGAGGCTTGATTGCTCAGAAATTTTGTGTAATAAAGTTTTATTAAAGCATAAAAGAGATAGAGAAAACTTCTGACATAGGCATCAGAAGAGGGCAAAAAGAGTACCCCCATGCTAGTCTTCAGTTGGATGTTATATAGTCACTGCTGCTGTTGCTGCTAAGTCACTTCAGTTGTGTCCAACTCTGTGCGACCCCAGTCTGTTAATGAAAGAAAGGAATGTTTTAACACTCAGAATGGCACCAGACCCCTCATCCATAAGATATATTTTGGGACAATCTTCTCATCAGATGATTCATCCTGGGCCATAAAATGATTGACTTGAATCTTGTAGAAGGGCAGATCACCATACAAATAGTTTCATTTACATAGATTAGGGGAACAATATCTGAGTATAACATACTGGTTTTTCAAGTAGATTCTGAGCCATCAGGCGGAACCGACTTGAAGACAGAATCTGGGGTAAATGCATAGTACATTGACATAGCTTAAGACAAACATTTCCATAAGAAAAATGCATTGGTTAACTCAAGGTTTGAGAATACTTAACTTCAGGTGAAACCAGGTGTCGTTATGGGAAACCTTCTTTTAAATATGTATAGAGAAGGAAAAAAAAATCACTATTTTTTTCCTCCTACCGCTTAAGAGAGATGAAAATATCTGACACTTGCAGCCTATTTCCTCCATTTGGAGACTCCTGGCCTTCCTGCCTGTTACCCTCTCACCATGAAGTGATGGGACTGGATGCCATGATCTTAGTTTTCTGAATGTTGAGGTTTAAATGGAATATTACTCTGACATAAAAAAGAATGAAATAATCCTACTTGCAGAACATTATCATACTAAACGCAGTTTGTCAGACAGAGAAAGATAAATGTATCATTTATATGTAGAATCTAAAACAATTTTATCAATGAACATATTTTACAAACCAGAAATAGACCCATAGACAAAGAAATGGAAACATGGTAACCAGAGAGGAAGAAAGGGGGAGGGATTAATTAAGAATTAGGGATTAACAGATATTGGTGTGTGTGTGTGGGTGTGTGTGTGTATATATATATATATATATATATAAACAAATAAACAACAAGCATTTACTGTGTAGCACAGGGAACTATATTATCTTGTAATGACTTTTAATGGAAAATAATGTGAAATATATGTGTATAAGTGAATTATTTTGCTGTACACTTTAAACTATATTTCAATAAAAATAGAAGTTAAAACAAATAGCCTAGAATAAAGTTCATGCCAAAGAAATATTTTGGGATGGCAAATTCTTCTCCTTTACATTGCTGCGACTAATTGAAAGGCACTTTTATTGGCATATTAGAGGTAGAGACAAAGGACACTGCTAAAAACTCTTGAATACACAATACAGATCTGTGTACTGGCCTAAAGTATCAATAGTGACAAGGTTGGAAAAGTTTCTACAGACAAAATCAAGCAGGAGTCCATATGATACACTAGAAGGAAATTTCATTAGTGTTTTTCCCTTCTCCAGATAAATATAAAATAACTTTATCATGTACTGGTTTTCTTAAGTATCTATTTTTACTTATTCTCATATTTCATATAATAGTAGTGTATTAGAAATAAAAATGCTTGCTTTTAGAGTTAGAGTAGAAGCAGAACCTAGAATATATTTCTTTCAAGGACTTATTCTAGAAACATACATTATTCCATTTCTCTATGATCTTACCAGAGAGACTGCTAGACAGACTCCTTATAGACTCATGCCTTGGAAAGATTAACAATTTTTGTCCTTGGGAAAGGCAAATATTTTTATTTACTTTGAATGAACTTAATAGCTTACCTTTAGCAAGCCACTGAAAATAATATATCTGTATAATAAGAAAAATACTTGTAAACTTACAAACTGCAGGGATTTTAGAGCACAAGAAGAGGAAATCTATCACTACTTACACCTTTCCCTCTATATCTGCCATGAAGTAATGGGGCTGGATACCATTATCTTATTATTATTATTTTAATGTATAGTTCTAAGCCAGTTATTTTCACTTTCTTCCTTTATCACACTCATCAAGAGGATCTCAACCATCATCAAGAGGCTCTTTAGTTCCTCTTCACTTTCTGCCATTAGACTGGTGATAATCACACATCTGAGGTTGTTGTTTCTTCCATCTATCTTGATTCCAACTTGTCACTCATCCAGCCTGGCATTTCTCATGATGTGCTCAGCATGTAGATTAAACAGAGTGATAGCAGACAGCCCTGTTGTACTCATTTCTCAACCTTGAACAAATCAGTTGTCCCATACAGGGATTTAACTGTTGCTTCTTGACCAGCATATAGGTTTCTCAGGTGACAGGTAAGATATTCTGATATCTCCATCTCTTTAGGTGCTACTTGTGTTTTGTTATGATCCACACAGTCAAAGGCTTAGGCATAGTCAATGAAATAGAGGTAGATGTTCTTCTGGAATTCCTTAGCTTTATCTATAATCCTGCAAATGTTGGCAATTTGATCTCTGGTTCCTCTTCCTTTTCTAAACACAGCTTGGACATCTGGTAGCTCTTGGCTCGCATAATACTAAAGCTGAACATGCAAGATTTTAATCATGACCTTACTAACATGGGAGATGAGTGCAGTTGTCCGATGGTTACCACATTCTTTAATGCTACCCTTCTTGGGAATTGAGATGAGGATTGACTTTTTCTAGACCTGTAGCCAATGCTAGGTCTTCCAGATTTCTGACATATTGAATGCAACACTGTGATGGTATCATGCTTTAAGGTTTTGAATAGTTCTATTGGAATTCCATTACATTCACTTTTGCTATTAACAGCATTTCTAAGGCCTATTTGACCTCGCTCTCCAGAACGTCTGTCTCTGGGTGGCTATATATTTGGATTTATAGATTTATTCAATTATGTGAGTTTAAGAAATGATTCAGTTCAGTTCAGTTAAGTCACTCAGTCGCGCCCGACTCTTTGCGACCTCATGAATCGCAGCACGCCAGGTCTCCCTGAACATCACCAACACCCGGAGTTCACTCAAACTCACGTCCATTGAGTTGGTGATGCCATCCAGCCATCTCATCCTCAGTCGACCCTTTCTCCTCCTGCATACAATCCCTCCCAGCATCAGAGTCTTTTCCAATGAGTCAACTCTCGTATGAGATGACCAAAGTACTGGAATTTCAGCTTTAGCATCATTCCTTCCAAAGAACACCCAGGGCTGATCTCCTTTACAATGGACAGGTTGGATCTCCTTGCAGCCCAAGGGACTCTCAAGAGTCTTCTCCAACACCACAGTTCAAAAGCATCAATACTTCGGTGCTCAGCTTTCTTCATAGTCCAACTCTCACATCCATACATGACTACTGGAAAAACCACAGCCTTGACTAGATGGATCTTTGTTGGCAAAGTAATATCTCTGCTTTTGAAGATGCTATCTAGGTTGGTCTTAACTTTCCTTCCAAGAAATAAGCATCTTTTAATTTCATGGCTGCAATCACCATCTGCAGTGATTTTGGAGCCCCCCCCCCAAATAAAGTCTGACACTGTTTCCACTGTTTCCCCATCTATTTCCCATGAAGTGATGGGACCAGATGGCATGACCTTCGTTTTCTGAATGTTGAGTTTTAAGCCAACTTTTTCATTCTCCTCTTTAACTTACATCAAGAGATTTTTTTAGTTCCTGTTCACTTTCTGCTATAACGATGGTGTCACCTGCATATCTGAGATTATTGTAATGCTAAAGAAGCTGAAGTTGAATGGTTGTATGAAGACCTACAAGACCTTTTAAAACTAACACCCAAAAAAGATGTTCCTTTCATTATAAGGGACTGGAATGCAAGAGTAGGAAGCCAAGAAACACTAGGAATAACAGGCAAATTTGGCCTTAGGATACAGAATGAAGGCAAAGGCAATGGAGTCTTGCCAAGAGAATGCACTGGTCATAGCAAACAACCTCTTCCAATAACACAAGAGAAGACTCTACAATGGACATCACAAGATGGTTAACACCAAAATCAGATTGATTCTATTCTTTGCAGCCAAAGATGGATAAGCTTTATACAGTCAGCAAAAACAAGACTGGTAGCTGACTCTGGCTCAAATCATGAACTTCTTATGCCAAATTCAAACTGAAATTGAAGAAAGGGAAAACCACTAGACCATTCAGGTATGATCTACAGTAAATCCTGTATGATTATACAGTGGCAGTGAGAAAGAAATTTAAGGGCCTAGATCTGATAGATAGAGTGCCTGATGAACTATGGAATGAGCTTCATGACACTGTACAGGAGACAGGGATCAAGACCATCCCCATGGCAAAGAAATGCAAAACAGCAAAATGGCTGTCTGGGGAGGGCTTACAAATAGCTGTGAAAAGAAGAGAAGTGAAAAGCAAAGTATGAAAGGAAATATATAAGCATCTGAATGGAGAGTTCCAAAGAACAGCAAGAAGAGATAAGAAAGCCTTCTTCAGCGATCAGTGCAAAGAAATAGAGGAAAAGAACAGAAGGGGAAAGACTAGAGATCTCTTCAAGAAAGTTAGAGATACCAAGGGAACATTTCATGCAAAGATGGGCTTGATAAAGGACATAAATGGTATGGACTCAATAAAAGCAAAATATATTAATAAGAGGTGGCAAGAATATACAGAAGAACATACAAAAAAGATCTTCATGACCAAGATAATCACGAAGGTATGATCACTCACCTAGAACCAGATATCCTGGAATGTGAAGTCAATTGGGCCTTAGAAAGCATCACTACAAACGAAGTTAGTGGAGGTGAGGGCATTCCAGTTGAGCTATTTCAAATCCTGAAAGATGATGCTGAGAAAGTGCTGCACTCAATATGCCAGCAAATTTGGAAAACTCATTAGTGGCCACAGGACTGGAAAAGGTCAGTTTTCATTCCAATCCCAAAGAAAGGTAATGCCATGAAGACTCAAACTACCACACAACTGAACTTATCTCACATGCTAGTAAAGTAATGTTCAAAATTCTCCAAGCCAGGCTTCAGCAATACTTGAACTGTGAACTTTGAGATGTTCAAGCTAGTTTTAGAAAGGGCAGAAGAACCAAAGATCAAATTGCCAACATTTGTTGGATCATCAAAAAAGCAAGAGAGTTTCAGAAAAACATATATTTCTGCTTTATTCACTATGCCATAGCCTTTGACTATGTGGATTACAATTCTGGAAAGAGATGGGAATACCAGACCACCTGATGTGCCTCTTGTGAAACCTATATGCAGGTCAGGAAGCAACAGTTAGAACTGGACATGGAACAACAGACTGGTTCCAAATAGGAAAAAGAGTACGTCAAGGCTGTATATTGTCACCCTGCTTATTTAACTTCTATGCAGAGTACATCATGAGAAATGCTGGGCTGGAAGAAGCACAAGCTGGAATCAAGATTGCCAGGAGAAATATCGATAACCTCACATATGCAGATGATACCACTCTTATGGCAGAAAATGAAGAGGAACTAAAAAGCTTCTTGATGAAAGTGAAAGAGGAGAGTGAAAAAGTTGGCTTAAAGCTCAACATTTATGAAACTAAGATCATAACATCTGGTCCCATCACTTCATGGGAAATAGATGGGGAAACAGTGTCAGTCTTTATATTTTAATCTCCAAAATCACTGCAGATGGTGACTGCAGCTATGAAATGAAAATTCGCTTACTCCTTGGAAGAAAAGTTATGAGCAACCACGATAACATATTCAAAAGCAGAGATATTACTTTGCCAACATGATCTGTCTAGCCAAGGGTATGTTTTTTCCAATGGTCATGTATGGATGTGAGAGTTGGACTGTGAAGAAACCTGAGCACTGAAGAATTGATGCTTTTGAACTGTGGGGTTGGAGAAGACCCTTGAGAGTCCCTTGGACTGCAAGGAGATTCAGCCAGTCCATTCTAAAGATCAGTTCTGGGTGTTCATTAGAAGTACTGATGCTGAGCTGAAACTCCAATATTTTGGCTACCTCATGTGAAGAGTTTACTCGTTGGAAAAGACCCTGATGCTTGCAGTGATTGGAGGTAGGAGGAGAAGGGAATGATAGAGGATCAGATGGTTGGATGTCATCACTGACTCAATGGACATGAGTTTGGGTGAACTCAAGAAATTGGTGATGGACAGGGAGGCCTGGCATACTATGATTTATGGGGTCACAAGAGTTGGACACGACTGAGTGACTGAACCGAACTGAACTGAATCAATGTATATAATAAAGATGCAGGATATAAAATTAATACCCAGAAATCCCTTGCACTCTTATACACTAAAAATTCAAAAACAGAAGGAATAATTAAGGAAACAATCTCCTGCACCATTACAATGAAAAGAATAAAATACTTAGTGATAAATTTACCTTAAGGAACAAAATACCTACTTAAAGAAAATGATAAACAATAATGAAAGAAATAAAAAGTGATGCAAATAGACAGAAATATACTATGTTCATGGATTAAAAGAGTGAATATAGTGAAAATGAGTATATAACCCAAAACAACTATAGATTCAGTGCAATCCCTAACAATTACCATTATTTTTCACAGAACTAGAACAAACTATATCACAATTTATATGGAAACACAAAAAAAATCTTGAATAGCCAAAGCAGTCTTGAGCAAGGAAAATTGAAGAGGAATCAAACTTTCTGACTTCAGACTATACTACAAAGCTACAGTTATCAATATAGTATGGTACTGACACAAACCCAGAAATATAGATTAATGGAACATGCTAGAACTCTTTGTAACCCCATACACAAAAATAAACTCAAAATAAATTAATAAGACTAGAAAATATAAAACTCCTTGAGAAAGACATAGGCAGAACATTCTCAGACACAAATCACAGCAAGATCCTTTATGGCCCACTTCCCAGATTAATGGAAAAAATAAATAAATAAATAAATGGGACTTATTAAAACCTAAAAGCTTTTTCACAATGAAGGAAAGTATAAGCAAGATGAAAAGCACCCTTTACAATATAAGAAAATTATATCTATATCTATATCTATATCTATATCTATATAATAACTGAGAAAGAATTACTTTCCAAGGTATGCAAGCATATAATGCAGCTCAATACTGGAAAACTAAACAACCCAATGAAAAAAATGGGCCAAATTTCTAAACAGGTATTTTTCCAAGTAAGACATTAAGATGGATAATAAACACATGGAAAGATGCTCCACATCACTCATTATCAAAGAAATGAAAATCAAAACCACAATGACTTACCATCTCATACCAGTCAGAATGGCAGCCATCAAAAAATCTACAAACAATAAATGCTGGAGAGGGTGTGGTGAAAGGGAACTCTCTTATACTATTGGTGGGAATACAAGCTAGTACAGACACTATGGAGAACAGTGTGAAGATTCATTAAAAAACTGGAAATAGAACTTCCATAAGACCCAGCAATCCCACTGCTGGGTATATACACTAAGGAAACCAGAATTGAAAGAGACACATGTACTCCAATGTTCGTTGCAGCACTGTTTACAGTAGCTAGGATATAGAAGCAACCTAGATGTTCATTGGTACACAAAATAATAAGCAATTGTGTTATATATACACAATGGAATATTACTCAGCTATAAAAATGAATGCATTTGTGTTAGTTCTAATGAGGTGGATGAAAGTGGCTCCTATTATGCAAAGTAAGCCAGAAAGAGAAACATTAATGTAGTATATTGACATATATATATATGGGATTTAGAAAGACCATATTTACAACTCTATATGTGACAGCAAAAGAGACACAGATGTAAAGAACAGATTTTGGACTCTCTGGGAGAAGGTGAGGGTGGGATGACTTGAGAGAATAGCATTGAATCATGTGTATTACCATAGGTAAAACAGATGATCAGTTCAATGCATGAAGTATGGTGCTCAAAGCTGGTGCTCTGGGACAACTCAGAGGGAATGAGGGGGAAGGGATGTCAGAGGGGTTTCAGGATGAGGGAAAACATGCACACCGTGGCTGATTTATGCAATATATGGCAAAAAACATCACAATATTGTAAAGTAATTAGCCTCAAATTAAAATTAATTAATTATAAAAAAAGAAGTTAAAGAGATTTGGGGATTTCTAGATTAACTTTATATGAACATATCTGTATTCCTTATAATATTAATGATTCATATTTTAAATAATTAAGTTTTACTAGTGACCACTAGTAGATGACACCACCCTTCTGGCAGAAAGTGAAGAGGAACTAAAGATCCTCTTGATGAAAATGAAAGCGGAGAGCGAAAAAGTTGGCTTAAAGCTCAACATTCAGAAAACGAAGATCATGGCATCTGGTCCCATCATTTCATGGGAAATACATGGGGAAACAGTGGAAACAGTGTCAGACTTTATTTTTGGGGGCTCCAATATCACTGCAGATGGTGACTGCAGCCATGAAATTAAAAGTCGCTTACTCCTTGGAAGAAAAGTTATGACCAACCTAGATAGCATATTCAAAAACAGAGACATTACTTTGCCGACTAAGTTCCGTCTAGTCAAGGCTATGGTTTTTCCTGTTGTCATGTATGGATCTGAGAGTTGGACTGTGAAGAAGGCTGAGTGCTGAAGAATTGATGCTTTTGAACTGTGGTGTTGGAGAAGACTCTTGAGAGTCCCTTGGACTGCAAGGAGATCCAACCAGTCCATCCTGAAGGAGATCAGCCCTGGGATTTCTTTGAAGGGAATGATGCTGAAGCTGAAACTCTAGTACTTTGGCCACCTCATGCGAAGAGTTGACTCATTGGAAAAGACTCTAATGCTGGGAGGGATTGGGGGCAAGAAGAGAAGGGGACAACAGAGGAAGCGATGGCTGGATGGCATCACTGACTCAATGGACAGGAATCTGAGTGGACTCTAGGAGTTGTTGCTGGACAGGGAAACCTGGCATGCTGCAATTCATGGGGTTTCAAAGTGTCAGGCATTACTGAGTGACTGAACTGAACTAAACTGAGTGAACTATTAAAATAATTTAGAGTCCACTTACAGAGATATAATTCTTATTTTATCATATATAAAATCACACACTTTTCATCAACAAGCAATAAATGCTGGAGAGGGTGTGGAGAAAAGGGAACCCTCTTACACTGTTGGTGGGAATACAAATTAGTACAGCCACTATGGAGAACAGTGTGGAGATTCCTTTAAAAATTGCAAATAGAACTGCCTTATGATCCAGCGATCCCACTGCTGGGCATACACAGCAAGGAAACCAGAATTGAAAGAGACATATGTACCCCAATGTTCGTCGCAGCACTGTTTATAATAGCCAGGACATGGAAGCAACCAGATGTCCATCAGTAGATGAATGGATAAGAAAGCTGTGGTACATATACACAATGGAGTATTACTCAGCCATTAGAAAGAATACATTTGAATCAGTTCTAATGAGGTGGATGATGCTGGAGCCGATTATACAGAGTGAAGTAAGCCAGAAAGAAAAACACCAATACATTATACTTACACATATATATGGAATTTAGAAAGATGGTAATGATAACCTTGTATGCAAGACAGCAAAAAGAGACACAGATGTATAGAACAGCCTTTTGGACTCTGTGGGAGAGGGAGAGGGTGGGATGGGTTGGCAGAGTGGCAGTGTAACATGTATGATATCGTAAGTGAAACGAATCACCAGTCTAGGTTTGATGCAAGATGCAGGATGCTTGGGACTGATGCACGGGGATAATCCAGAGAGAGGGTGTGGGGCGGGAGGGGGGAGGTGGGGGTCGGGATTGGGAGTTCATGTACACTCGTGGCTGATTCATGTCAATGTATAGCAAAATGAATACAGTATTGTAAAGCAAAACAAACTAAAAAATAAAAATTAATTAAAAATAAAATAAAATCATGCACTTTTCAAAGTGAAAGGAATCTTGGGTATCATATAGATTTTAATCCAATCCTAGTGTCTATTTGAAATGTGATTCTAAATTGAGTCAGTATTATGAAATATTTAAGGAAATTTGGTTTTTTCCCTAATTTTATTTATATATTTGGAGTGAAATATCAAGTATGTAAAGGATGCATGTTTATTTCTCACCTTTTTTCCCCTCTTTCCTTTCCTGGGATATTAATCTTTATGCTAGCAGCTCCATCAGGGAATTTTTCAGATGAAAGAAGAGGTAATAGAATTTAGAGAAGTCCAATTTTATTTGTTAATAAGAAAGAGGTTGAAAGTAGTGGTTAAAATTGGATTTTTAAACTAGCAATGTATATAATTTATTCCATCATGCCAGTTTCCCATTTGCCTTCTCTTTATTGCAGGTAATTGATAATTAGTCTTTTTTTTTTTTTTAGCACTCCATTTTTGTCAGAAATGCAAATGAAATTACAAAAGCAGGTAAAGATAAACTATCAAAAATATTTTAAAACACCCCAACATTTCTGATTCAGGAAACCTTGGAAAATAATTGTTAAGATAATATTTATTTCATCATCAACGCTTGATTTTCAGGAACTGAATTTTTAAAACTTAGGGATAGCACATTTTACTTTTTTTTTTTTCTTCCTTAACCCTGAAATTCTGCCTATTAACACAAACTATGTTTTTCAGAAAGCAAAATATTCTGGATGCATTTAAAACTTTGATAATGAGTAGGTTAAAGTTAATCTGGGAAAAATGAGAAAAAAAAAAGAGACAGTTTTATATTCCAAATTACTTTCAAAATAAATAGAGCTTCTAATGCTATTTCTTTGTAATGATTTAAATTCACATACAGGGTGTTCATTTGAAGGCATTTGAAGTCTGAGTTACAGTGCATTAGTCATCCTTGAAAACCCAGGCAATTAATATACACAAATACAGAATTCCCTAAACATTTTTGTTCACATCTCATTTATATATGCTTGTGGGAATTATTTCTTGTTAAAATGCAGATTATCAAATTCTTGGCTAACAAAAGAAATCACTATGTCATTTTAAACTGGAAGATATCAATGCAAAGTACTGTTTTGTTTCTTTCTTTTTTTTCAAAAATACAGGTTTGGCTTTTAATTTCAAATACTTAGTGATGCTAGGATTCATATTTCCATAATGAGAAAAAAAAATAAAAAGTTCCATTTTAAGCTTCATTATGCCAGTTAACTTCCCAGATGACCCTAGTGGTAAATAACCTGTCTGTCAATGCAAGAGATATAAGAATATTCTTGCCTGGAAATTCCAAGGACAGAGGAGCCTGGCAGGCTACAGTTCATGAGGTCACAAACAGTGGAACACAACTGAAGTGACATAGCATGCACCTAACCAGCATGCAAGCCAGTTTTATTTATTATCCACAAAATAAAAAGTTCCTATTTTAAAATGAGTTTCCAACATCCTAGGAAGTTTAACATGTCTATGAAGTGTAAGTTATTTACATATTACCATAGAAATCAGAATCCCATTAAAAAAAAGTATATGCTTACGAAAAGAGCTTCCCTGGTGGCTCAGTCAGTAAACATTCTGCCTGAAATGGAGGAGAACATGGGTCGGGAAGATTCCCTGGAGAAGAGAATGACAACCCACTCCACTATTCTTGCCTGGAGAATTCCTGGACAGAGAAGACTGGCAGGGCTACAGTTCATGGAAATGAAACTTGCTTATCATGTCCAGTTCTTTGTAATCCATTGGACTATACAGTCCATGGAATTCTGCAGGCCAGAATACTGGAGTGGGGTAGCTGTTCCCTTCTCCAAGGGATCTTTCCAACCCAGGGATCGAGCCCAGGTCTTCCACATGGCAAGTGGATTCTTTACCAGCTGAGCCACCAGGGAAGCCAAGAGCACTGGAGTGGGTAGCCTATCACTTCTCCAGCAGATCTTCCTGACCCAGGAATCGAATTGGTGTCTCCTGCATTTCAGGTGGATTCTTACCAGCTGAGGTACTGGGGAAGCCCATGGGATTGCAAAGAGTCTGACAGGCCTGAGTGACTAACACTTTTATACTTAGAAAAATAATGCAAAGCTCTATGACCTAGCACTGTTTGCTTTTAAATGAATTAATCATATAATAATCCTGTATAATTATTATTGAAAATAGGTAGAAAGAAATTCTGAATAAATAACTTTAAAGAGCAATGCCTATTACTCACAAGCATCCACAGGAATTTAAAAATAATTTGTCAATATATCTAGGGGCACTTAAATCCAATGTTTTGCTCATTCTACTTTTGAAGTTTTATCTTAAAGCCAACAGTATTTTTTTAAACTTCCTATTTTTTTTATCATACTTACTTAAATCTTTTAGAAGGTATAGAAATTTGTAAGAATTCAACTGTAAAGTTATTCATTTAGATAGGAAACATGGAAAATAATCTGATCATGTCAATGATTTTTAAATGTTGAAATTTATGATTAATGATTGTAAACAGTTAATGTGTATTAATTTGATGAAGAAATTAACAGGGGTTATGGATGCCAAGGAATAAGATTTGGATGAGCTGAGTGGTATATATCACAAATGAATTATAATAGAGCAGAAGGAAAAAGTTTTAAATTCGGAGATACTTTACTTGCCTTTGAAGATATCAACAGAAATTCATCTCCCTTATTTAATTCATGACTTTTATTTCTACCTAATTCTCAGCCTCAGCTTTCCCTAGCACTTCACTGTGTGACTCAATTGTATTCCTGTAACAGTACAGAAATATTGGACATATTTAGAGAGTCATGTTCTCTTGAGGAGAAGGAGCTGATTATACCTTCCCTCCCTCAAATTTAAAATTAGTTCCCACTCATGAATATCATATATTTTTTTTTCTTTTTTGTAGAAAAAGTTTTACCAGGTTAAAATCAGGACAATATTTTGACAGTACCAGTTTATCTCTGGAAAAAACAGGATGGCACATTCAAAATGGGTATATTCTTAAACATTGCATGACAGTCACAACCCTCTGGATTTGGAATTCTCTTTAATTCCTTTCCCCATGACTTCAGGATCCCTACAAACATTCTTTCTTTCTTTCTTTCTTTTTTTTGGACTACATCTTTCTCTGATTTTTTGTTTTTAATTTTATTTTACAGATTTTAAAAATTTTTTTTAATTTTTATTTTTACTTTATTTTACTTTACAATACTGTATTGGTTTTGCCATACATTGACGTGAATCCATCTTTCTCTGATCTTAAAGTCCTTTTTGAACTTTCATTGGGTATTTGATGACTGGGGTATTGTATTTTGGAATTTTGATGTTCCTTTTGCAGAAACTACCATTTCCAAATTGCTTCAAGTATTCGATTGAGAACTCTGCAATTTTCATTTGTAAATTACAGAATTCATTTCTTCCTGAAGAATCAGCAAGAAGGAAGATCCTGAAAGTATTGTTTTTTCAGGATGCATGAAAAAATAATGGTGATTGTTGACAAGCCAGTAAGTAGATCCTGCCGTCTCTTCTGATTCAATTTTACTTTTCTTTCTTCCATGATTCGAAGGAGAAACATTATTCTAGTGCTCCAGCACTCTAGCTTACACTCAAGAGGTGCTTAATTTTATAAAACATAGTAGTTACTTTGTTTCCCTGGAATCTCAAAAGTTGTTTTTTGTTGTTGATGTTGTTGTTGTTGTTGTCATTCATGGCTTGGTTTAGAACCACTTTTCTGGGAGCCTTCTCCAAACTTATGGTCTAATTAACACTCATATTCTTTCTTTCTGTCTTTATTGCTATTATTGCCTCCTATTTTGTTACTCACTGTTCATTAATTTCTTCGTTTCATCCCTCCACTACAACACAAAATCCATGACCAAGAAACCAAGTCTCTCCTGTTCAGTCTTGCAAAATAACAGTGCCTAGCAGAAAGAACGGAGAAGGCAATCGCACCCCACTCAGTACTCTGCCTGGAAAATCCCATGGATGGAGGAGCCTGCTAGGCTGTAGTCCATGGGGTCGCTAAGAGTCGGACACGACTGAGCGACTTCACTTTTACTTCTCACTTTCCTGCATTGGAGAAGGAAATGGCAATCCACTCCAGTGTTCTTGCCTGGAGAATCCCAGGGACGGGGGAGCCTGGTGGGCTACTGTCTATGGGGTCGCACAGAGTTGGACACGACTGAAGCGACTTAGCAGCAGCAGCAGCAGCAGAAAGAAAATTCTAAGGAAATGATAGTTGAATGGCAGAGTGAATATTGATAAATGAAGGTCTCTTAAATTGCTGATGCTAGATATTTCTAAATGTATTAGTAAAGCAAATTTTTTATTAAAAACATAGAATTACATATACTTATACATCATTTTACTTATGCATTTTACATATACTTTTATTGTATATTTTATTTTACATATATATTGACTGTATAGTCCAAGGGGTTGCAAGAAGCCAGACATGACTCAGTGACTTTCACTTTCACTACATCATTTTAGAAAGGATGTTAAGTATTAAAATTTCCAACTCTAAAAATATTTCAAATGTAGCTAATTTGTTTAAAATATTATTGCTTAGTTGATTTGAACTTTTATTTCTAAGCATCATTGCTTTTCTTACAAGCTGGTAAAACTGAAAACATTGATTTGTTCTTTTAATTATATTTTAATTTAAAGGTAAATATATTCTTAATGACTTTGGAAATAACTGTCTCAATCATCTTGGCTGTTCATTGTGCCCAAAAGTTTTCTATTTCTTCCACTGCTACAAGAATGTCATTATGTTTGCACTCTGCTTGAACTAATAATTTTTTTTATTGTCCAGAAATCAGACATACCATGTGACTATTACAACATACATAATTTTTCCACAAAAACATTTGAGAGCAACTTGGATTTATTTATGAGAGTTTATCAGTATCCTAGACTTTTATAGTAACTAACATTAAGCCAAACACCAGGAACATGACTAAGCTCTTATTTAAAATTATTCATGGTACATTTTAAATATTCATCAAAGGCTTCTTAAACATGCACTCTTAGTATACTGAAAATAGATTTCATAAAACATGGATATCAGATATAGTATTGGGCATTCATATTAAGACAGATTTTGTTAACCTATCGTAAAAAGGACCAATGACTGTGATCATATATATGTCTTTTATTAGCCCAGGCTATTAATTTTTTTGTATGATTCCTATAGCCTAGCTCTTTAGTTTTTATTTATTTTTTTTATTTTTAAACATTTAAATCATGTTTCTGATTGATGAAGGTTGTTCATTAATATAGAAAGTTCTGATATTTGTTTTATCTCTCCAATATAATATATTTATATAAATGTATTAAAATATATTATGAAACTTCTGAAATTACAAATTTAAGAAAAAAGTATCTGCCTGCCTTTGGGCATTGCTGCAACAGAATAGATTTATTTTGACATTTTTTGGTTCTGCACTAGTGAAATTTTCCACCCAGAGAGATTTGGCAATGTCTGGACATGTTTTGGTTGCTGCAACTGGGTTGTGCTCATGGTATCTAGTTAGTAGAAGCCAAGGATGTACTATTTACACTGTTCCAGTGGAAACAGTGCCAGACTTTATTTTTTTGGGCTCCAAAATAACTGCAGATGGTGACTGCAGCCATGAAATTAAAAGACGCTTATTCCTTGGAAGAAAAGTTATGACCAACTTAGATAGCATATTCAAAAGCAGAGATATTACTTTGGCGACTAAGGTCCGTCTAGTCAAGGCTATGGTTTTTCCTGTGGTCATGTATGGATCTGAGAGTTGGACTGTGAAGAAGGCTGAGTGCTGAAGAATTGATGCTTTTGAACTGTGGTGTTGGAGAAGACTCTTGAGAGTTCCTTGGACTGCATGGAGATCCAACCAGTCCATTCTGAAGGACTTCAGCCCTGGGATTTCTTTGGAAGGAATGATGCTAAAGCTGAAACTCTAGTACTTTGGCCACCTCTTGTGAAGAGTTGACTCATTGGAAAAGACCCTGATGCGGGAGGGATTGGGGGTAGGAGGAGAAGGGGACAACTGAGGATGAGATGGCTGGATGGCATCACTGACTCAATGGGCCTGAATATGAGAGAACTCCGGGAGTTGGTGATGGACAGGGAGGCCTGGCATGCTGCAATTCACGGGGTCGCAAAGAGTCGGACACGACTGATCAACGGAACTGAACTGAACTGATGGATGTACTAAACATCCTATAATGCACAGAACAGTCTCTGAATCAAATAGTGTTGTGATCCAAAGTGGAAATGGTGCTGAAACTGAGAGAAACTAGTTTATAGAAATATTTTTTTTCAGACTTTACTTAATAGCAAATTTTGTTTGCTTTTAATACTGCAGATAAAATTTATACTTACTTAGTGTATATAAAATTCTTCAAAAATACTACAGCATTGAAATATATCTTCTCATACAGATGGCCAATAAATACATTAAAAGGTGATGACCATCATTGATTATTAGAGAAATGCAAATCAAAATTACAATGAGGGACTTCCCTGGTGGCTCAGAGGTTAAAGCATCTTCCTCCAATGCGGGAGACCCGGGTTCAATCCCTTGGTCGGGAAGATCCCCTGGAGAAGGAAATGGTAACTCACTCCAGTATTCTTGCCTGGAGAATCCCATGGACGGAGGGGCTTGGTAGGCTACAGTCCACGGGATCACAAAGAGTCCGACACGACTGAGTGACTTCACTCTCACTCTATCACCTCACAACATTTAGAATGGCTTTCATGAGCAACTACAAATGAAAAATGCTAGAAAGCATATGAAAAAAAAAGAAACCTTCTTGCATTATTGGTGGGAATGTAAATTAATACAGCCATTATGGAGAACAGTATGGAGAATTCTTTAAAAACTGGGAAGAAAAATATCATATGATACAATGATCCCATTACTGGATATATACCCTGAGTAAATCATAATTCAAAAAGACACATGTACCACAAAATTCACTGCAGCACTACTTAGAGAAGAAACACATGGAAGCAACCTAAATGTCCATTGATAATGGATGGATAAAGAAGTTGTGGACATATATACAGTGGACTATAACTCAGTCATAAAAAGTTATGAATTTGAGTCAGTTGAAATGAGGTGGATGAACTTAGAGCCTGTACAGAGTGAAGTAAGTCAGAAAGAGAAAAACAAATATCATCTATTAACACATATGTATGGAATCTAGAAAAATGGTACTGATGAACCTATTTGCAGGGCAGGAATAGAGATGTAGACATAGAGAACAGACTTCTGAACACAGTAGGAGAAGAACAGGGTGGGACTAATTGAGAAAATAGCAATGAAATATATACATTACCATGTGAAATAGCTAGCTGTTGGGAATTTGCTGTATAATACAGGAAATTCAACCCAGTCTTCTATGATGACCTAGGGGGGTGAGATTGGGTAGCAAGGTGGAAGGAAAGTTCAAGAGAGAGGGGACAGATGTATACTTATGGCTGATTCATGGTGTTATATGGCAGAAACCAACACAATATTGTAAAGCAATTATTTTCCAATTATTTTTTAATTAAAAAATATTCTCCACAGAAGAAAATTTGAATAGTAGGGAAAATAAAAACTGGAGCCCTACCTAAGAGGAAAAGAGTTTGTGTAGATTTCTCTAGGCCATTCAATGAAATTTGGTTTTTACTTTGCATGAAATAAGGAATATTCTATGATATAGAGCAGAGGAGAAGCATATTTACCTACTATTTTAACAGAATAGTTTGGCTTCCATGATAGAATTCTAAAGATACACTGCAAGTTTCCCTTCTCCTAGCTATTCAATTAAACACTAATTTAGGTTTTTCTGTGTAGGAACTTAAAAAATGTAATTAAGATCATAGGCCTTAAGCTAGTAAGATCATTATGGAATACTTGGAGAGGTGCCACCTAAACACTTGAAATCTTAAAGCATAGAAATTTCTCCATCTGATGTTAGAGGGATGTGGCAGAAGGATCCAGAGATGAATTCTAAGTGTGAAAAAGGTGCCAATCATCACTGTTAGCTTTGAAGATGGAAGAAGGGGAAACATGCCAAGGAATGTGGGCAACTCTAGAAGCCAAGAACCACTCTCAACCAAAAGCCAGCAAGAAAATTGGAATCTTACACCTACACTGCACAGAACTGAATTCTGCCAACAAACTCAACCATCTTGGAAGCTTTTCCCTTAGAGCCTCTAAAAAGAACATAGCCCTGCTAACATCTTGATTTGGCATAAACAGAGAACCAACTGAGTCATACTGTACCTGAAATTCAGATCCATAGAAACTGATGCCGATTTGTTTCAACTGCAATAGTAAGCTATTACTGTGGTGAGAATTTTAGACTATATAAAATGAAGGCTAGAAAGAGAAGCATTCAGGAAATTCTTTCTATAACCTGGGGAGAAATCTGGAATAAGGCAGGAGGGGTGGAAATGATGAATAGTGGTTGGATTCTGGACATGTGTTGAAGATAGAGTCAATAGGATTTTCTAATGAACTGGACAGTTGGTATGAAGGGAAATAAAGAATATAAGGGTAATAGAAGAAGTGTTAACTATTCTCAACTAGATGTGAGTTTGTAATGAACTAAACTGGATGCAACTGAACAGATTTTGAAGGAAAGATTCAAAAATTGGTTTTGAATGTGTGGATTCTTTAACAGCGGAGCCATCAGGGAAGTCCACTTTGAATGAGTTGAGTTTCTGATTTTTTAAAAATACAATTTTATTTATTTTATTTAGAAGTTAATTATTTTACAATATTGTATTGGTTTTCCCATACATCACCTTGAATCCACCACAGGTATACACGTGTTCCCCATCCTGAACCCTCCTCCCTCCTCCCTCCATGTACCATCTCTCTGGGTCGTCTCAGTGCATCAGCCCCAAGCATGAAGTATCATGCATCGACCCTGGACTGGTGATTCATTTCATATGTGATACTGCACATGTTTCAATGCCATTCTCCCAGATCATCCCGCCCTCTCCCTCTCCCACAGAGTCCAAAAGACTGTTCTATACATCTGTGTCTCTTTTGCTGTCTCACATACAGGGTTATTATTACCACTTTCTAAATTCCATATACATGAATTAGTATACTGTGTTGGTGTTTTTCTTTCTGGCTTACTTCACTCTGCATAATAGGCTCCAGTTTCATCCACCTCATTCGAACTGATTCAAATGTATTCTTTTTAATGGCTGAGTAATACTCCATTGTGTATATGTACCACAGCTTTCTTATCCATTCATCTGCTGATAGAAATCTAGGTTGATTCCATGTCCTGGCTATTATAAACCGTGCTGTGATGAGCATTGGAGTACACGTGTCTCTTTCAATTCTGGTTTCCTCCATGTGTATGTGCAGCAGGTGGATTGCTTGGTCATATGGCAGCTTGAACAAAGCTAGTGGAGATGATGGAATTCCAGTAGGGCTATTTCAAATCCTGAAAGATGATGCTGTGAAAGTGCTGCACTCAGTATGCCAGCAAATTTGGAAAACTTAACAGTGGCCACAAGACTG
Organism: Aepyceros melampus; assembly: GCA_006408695.1. Classification (NCBI taxonomy): domain Eukaryota; kingdom Metazoa; phylum Chordata; class Mammalia; order Artiodactyla; family Bovidae; genus Aepyceros; species Aepyceros melampus. The sequence goes on from SJXQ01002875.1 coordinate 229,412, forward strand.
GAAAATATCAGTTTGCATTCCAATCCCAAAGAAAGGCAATGCCAAAAAATGCTCAAACTACCACACAATTGCACTCATCTCACATGATAGTAAAGTAATGCTCAAAATTCTCCAAGCCTGGCTTCAGCAATACGTGAACCATGAATTCCCTGATGTTCAAGCTGGTTTTAGAAAAGGCAGAGGAACCAGAGATAAAGTTGCCAACATCCACTGGATCATGGAAAAAGCAACAGAGTTCCAGAAAAACATCTATTTATGCTTTACTGACTATGCCAAAGCCTTTGCCTGTGTGGATCACAATAAACTGTGGAAAATTCTGAAAGAGATGGGAATATCAGACCACCTGACCTGCCTCTTGAGAAATCTGTATGCAGGTCAGGAAGCAACAGTTAGAACAACATGGAACAACAGACTGGTTCCAAATAGGAAAAGGAGTACATCAAGGCTGTATATTGTCACCCTGCTTATTTAACTTATATGCAGAGTACATCATGAGAAATGCTGGACTGTAAGAAACAGAAGCTAAAATCAAGATTGCCAAGAGAAATATCAATAACCTCAGATATGCAGATGACACCACCCTTATGGCAGAAAGTGAAGAGGAACTAAAAAGAGTCTTGATGAAAGTAAAAGAGGAGAGTGAAAATGTTGGGTTAAAGCTCAACATTCAGAAAACAAAGATCATGACATCTGGTCCCATCACTCCATGGGAAATAGATGGGGAAACAGTGGAAATAGTGTCAGACTTTATTATTTTGGTCTCCAAAATCACTGCAGATATTGATTGCAGCCATGAAGTTAAAAGATGCTTACTCCTTGGAAGAAAAATTATGACCAACCTAGATAGCATATTCAAAAGCAGAGACATTACTTTGCCAACTAAGGTCCGTCTAGTCAAGGCTATGGTTTTTCCTGTGGTCATGTATGGATGTGAGAGTTGGACTGTGAAGAAAGCTGAGGGCCGAAGAATTGATGCTTTTGAACTGTGGTGTTGGAGAAGACTCTTGAGAGTCCCTTGGACTGCAAGGAGCTCCAACCAGTCCAATCTGAAGGAGATCAGCCCTGGGATTTCTTTGGAAGGAATGATGCTGAAGCTGAAACTCCAGTACTTTGGCCACCTCATGTGAAGAGTTGATTCACTGGAAAAGACTTTGACGTTGGGAGGGATTGGGGGCAGGAGGAGAAGGGGACAACTGAGGATGAGATGGCTGGGTGGCATCACTGACTCGATAGGTGTGAGTCTGAGTGAACTCTGGGAGTTGGTGATGGACAGGGAGGCCTGGCATGCTGCGATTCATGGGGTCGCAAAGATTCGGACACGACTGAGCGACTGAACTGAACTGAACTGAACTGAATGGTAGTTCTATTTCCAGGTTTTTAAAGAATATCCACACTGTTCTCCATAGTGGCTGTACTAGTTTGCATTCCAAGCAAAAGTGTAAGAGGGTTCCCTTTTCTCCACACCCTCTCCAGCATTTATTGCTTGTAGACTTTTGGATCACAGTCATTCTGACTGGTGTGAAATGGTACCTCATTGTGGTTTTGATTTGCACTTCCCTGATAATGAGTGATGGCTTATTAGTCATCCAATTGGAGATATTGAGTAGGTAGTTGAAATCTCAGGTTCAGGAGGTTGTTCTTGACTGAAGAGATATTGCTGTCAGTATACACATGGTATACAAAGCCATTAGTTAACCAAGGAAATGAGTACTGTATAGAAAAATGAAAGGTCTAAGGAGTGAACCTTGGGGCTTGCCAACATTTAGAAGTCATGAAGATGAAGCCACCGCTGTGCTGAGAAGAAAAGAAAAAAAAAAAGCACGAGAGGAAGTCTCATAAAAGCAGTGTTGTGTTGTGATAATTAAAAAAAAAAAACACAAAAAACTTTGTTAATAATATAGCATTTTTCTAAGAAGATGCATAATGCATACATATTTGAAAAAATAGAGATAATACAGTAATACTCATTGAGAGTCATCTATTCTGACAGAAAAATAAGCCACATTTACCTCTTTAACTTGAAGAAAATTCATTTTTATGAATTTTTTCTTATTTCTATTCATTTGAAATTGCAAACATTTGAAATATTTCTTAGGCCACTGGGGGGAGGATTTTAAGTTTCATAGTTTAATGAGCTTCAAAAATTACCTATTTTTTAGTTTTAATAACCCAAGATGTTGAGTTCTGATTTGTCTCCATTTGTGAAATCCTGATATCCTGCCAAGTCAGAACAAAGTTACTAGATATTACCAAGGGAAACTGGAAGATTTATAGTAAATGCTAGTCTTTTCACTCAAGAAAGCTGGGTTAAATCTAGCTCCTCCTGCCTGTTTCTGTTATCCATCCTTACCACAATAACAGTGATTATTGTTTCTCTTAATTAAGTTTAATATTTTATTTTTACTCTTCAGTATCAGGGATAGCACTTATTTGACACATGTACCTCCTCAAACTTTTCCACTATTTTTTGCTCATGGATCATTTCGCACTTCTCACTGATTCGGGGCATTACGTCA